>CABHPH010161120.1:0-27045 GCA_902168325.1 Peromyscus nudipes
TAGTCAAACAGACACTGTTTGGGGGTTTTAAGGGAAATTGCTGATTTCCCTGGTAGTTTATATGCTTTTGGTCGCCAAAAGACTTGAGTAGTTTTCATTAATTCCTGACTTTATTTCTCCTTGAGAAGTCAGAATATATTTTCCTACTTTCCTTTCTTTCAAGCCGGTACGACCCAGCCCCTCTGTGATTGATGGTGGAGGGCCCAGTCCATTGTTGGGGGTACCACCCTGGTCTGGTGCTCTCAGGTTCTATAAGAAAGCAGGCTGAACAAAACCATGAGGAGCAAGTCAATAAGCAGCGCCCCTCCATGGCCTCTGCATCACTCCTGCCTCCAGGTTCCTGCCCTGCTTGAGTTCCTGTCCTGACTTCCTTCCGTGAACGGTGATGTGGATGCATAAGCCAGAGAAACCCTTTCGTCCCTGAGTTGCTTTGTGTAAGTGGGAGCACAGTGAAGTCACTGAACGAGACCACTCCATGGGTAGGTGGGTTTATTGGGGATCAAATTGCCAATGCTACCTTTGTGGGGCAGAGAGAAGAAAAGTGGCGGAAAGCAAAAGGGTTCTCTATGGTGGCATGGGTGAGGTTTTTGAGCTGATACAGGCTGTTCCGGTTAACCAGGAACTAGATGCCCTTAGATAGTTTATCTGTGAGGATGGATTAAGAGACATCCTGGTAAACAAAAACCCACCACGCCGGGCGGTGGTGGCGCACGCCTTTAATCCCAGCACTTGGGAGGCAGAGGCAGGCGGATCTCTGTGAGTTTGAGGCCAGCCTGGGCTACAGAGCGAGTTCCAGTACAGCTAGGACTGTTACACAGAGAAACCTTGTCTTGAAAAACCAAAAAAACAAACCAAAACAAAACAAAAACAACAGTTTACCTAGTCAGAATCCTACTATTTGGGACATTGTCACCTGCACTGGCATTTTTGGGGTTTGTTTTGGACATAACACTTTGATTATGCTGTTTCATCACAGCAATAGTAACCCTAAGACACAGGGCCACAGTAACCCTAAGACACAGGGCCACAGTAACCCTAAGACACAGGGCCATGGTGTTTGAGCTTCATTAAGGTAATTTTCACAGATACCTGGGTTAAGGCAACACATCCTTTGGCAGAGCAGGATAAGCAGTTGTATAGGAAATGTGGTCCAGCACCGGGGAGAGAATTGTTACCAACCTTCTGTTTCTCAAACTAAGCATACGTCCCAATGTCCTGGACATTCCGTTAAAATGCACTTATGATCCAGTTGGTATGGAGCTGGGAAAAACGGCAAAGAACTAGTCCTGAGCTGTCCAAGACTGAAACCAGGAGCATGTGTGGCTATTTAAATTTAAAATTAAATCAATAAAAGTAAGCAAATTAAACTGTTTGTTGCACTAGCCATATTTCAAGTGCGTTGTAGACACCCATGACTGGTAGCTACCATTTCACATAGATGTACACCATTTCCACCATCACAGGAAGTCCTGTTGGATGAACCAGTAGTTCTCATAAGGGATCCCCAGACCAGGGCCTTCAGCATTGCCTAGAAGCTTGTCCTAGAGCATATCCTCAGGCCCACCCAGACCAGCAGATTCAGAAGCTTTAGAGCTGGCGATATGTAAGAACAAGCCCTCCAAGTGACCTTGATGCGTGTTTGAGAATTGTTTTCTTTTAGTAATTCCCCCATCCCCCTCATATCTCTTTTTGTGGTCATAATATAAATATAATTTACCTGACCATGATTTCAAATATGCCAGTTAGTGGAATCACTAAGGTATTCCTAAAGGATCATTGTCCACTTTTAATATCAGTTGTGAATAATTAGGGAGATGATTGACCGCCCTTCTCCAGCCTCCCCTCTCCCAAGAGTGCTAGAGAAAAGATCCTGCACACAGATAGTGTATTTGGGGATGTGACCAAAGCGAATAGGAGTGTGACTTAGAGAGGAAAAAAAAATAAGAAGAAGTTAATGCAGGGAGGAAGCTTGTAGAATGGGTCTCCGCGCTGCCCCGCTGATAAAGGGAAGGGCCAAGGTCTTCCATTGGAGGTAACATCCTTACACTTGCAGATTTTGTTCATGCACCCCTGAATGTGTCTTTGCATGGGTCTTGCAGAGATAGAGCTGGAGCTGGGGGGGGGGGGGCTACTTAGGCTGTGTCTCAGGGTTCTGCAACAACAGGAAATATGAAGATGAGATGAAGCATGAAATGTGTCCAAGGTCCTCTCTGAAAATGAGCTCCTTGTCACCTTCTGGCGAAGAGAATTAAAACCAAAGCATTTAAGTGTATGTACCTGGAGATGATCATAGGGAAGAAATTCAATCAGTCTTAGAAAGACAAACATCACATGTTTTCTTTCATTTGTAGGCCCTAGACTTCATAAATACATCAAAATCATATACATGCCAATGAGATGAATGTAGAGATGAAACTGTCTGGGAGAGCAAAGGGAACTGATGGGAGGGAGAGGGATGAAGCCAGGGTGTGTGTGTGTGTGTGTGTGTGTGTGTGCAGGATTTGTTCAAAGTGCTTTATATAATTGAATAAAAATGGCCTTATGTAACCCTGTATAATAAAAAAAACTATAAAGAAAAATTTTAAAAGAAAGCATTTTCTTTTCTGTTGCTGTAATTAGTCAAGAATAGCTTAGTCTGGAAGACAGGTATTTGCAGCCTATAACAATGCCGGGCATTCAGCAGACACTGGAGTGATGGATGTAATTACCCCCTTCCATTTTCTCCCTTCGTCTTCACTCTGAGTCTAACATTAAGTGATTAAAGTTCATTGTGTGTGTGTGTGTGCCTAATGCAGTCACATGGCTGTATCACGAGGAATTTCCTGGAAGCCTCTGGGTGGAAGAGAGGGAAATTCAGTGTGATTCTGAGGTGCTGTGGTGAGTGCTGAGTGAGCAGCCACAGCACCCTGCCATCCTGCTGAGGAATCCTGCAGAGCCCTGTGAAACCCACTACCTCAGTCTTTCCCAGTTCACACTGCAGGATCCGAGCCTAAAGCATCTTTGAATCCAGGTGTCCTGCATGTCACACGCAGAGGGAAAGACTGAGCTGATGGTGTGGAATCAGGAAACACAGGGAGGAAGTCAAGAGCTTTGTTGTGTAGACAATGAAAGCAGAAGCTGACAGCGCTGGTCCCCCAGCTTTTGTTTGTTTGTTTTTTCGAGACAGGGTTTCTCTGTGTAGTTTTGGTGCCTGTCCTGGATCTCGCGCTGTAGACTAGGCTGGCCTTGAATTCACAGAGACCGCCTGGCTCTGCCTCCTGAGTGCTGGGGTTAATTTTATTTTATTTTATTTTATTTGTTTTTTGTTTTTTTTGTTTTTTTTTTTTTTGTTTTTCGAGACAGGGTTTCTCTGTGTAGCTTTGCGCCTTTCCTGGAACTCACTTGGTAGCCCAGGCTGGCCTCGAACTCACAGAGATCTGCCTGCCTCTGCCTCCCGAGTGCTGGGATTAAAGGCGTGCGCCACCAACGCCGGGCGAGTGCTGGGGTTAAAAGCTTGCACCACCACAGCCCGGCTGGTCCCCCAGCTTCTAACCAAAGAGGCCATTTCCTTCTCCCTCCCTTTCCCCCAGACTTCCCTTTTCTCTTGCTCTTCTATGCACAGTGGAGCATGGAAGTGTACGGATCTGGGAGCCTAGCTAGCCTGTGCTGTGTCTTTGATGCTTGCCTCCTAAGTACAGGACCATAAAGCCGAGGCTTGCTCTCAGGCTCACCGGCTTCGTCCGCATTCCGCAGTGTTCAGTCTCAAGTCTGGAGACCACAAGAGGAAGAGACAGCCCGCAGTTTCCAAACACATGCTGAGGTTTCGTCAGGCTAACCTGCTCTGGATTCCTCTACTTTCTTTTTCTACAACGCCCCACCCCTCTCCATTTCCTTTCTGTCTTTTCTCTATTCCTTCCCGCACTCCCTGATTTCTCCTCTGGTTTTCCGTCCCTCTGCCCACTGGCCTCTTCCCCGGGCTCCCTCTCATTTTTGCCTTTATTTGGTTTGTGAGGCAGCAGGTACAGGTCCCCGGTCAGAAAAGATGGGAAACCAAGCAAGTCGCCCGTCATCCTGTTTGGTGAACTTTTCGTGTACATGTGTGTGTGCATGTGCAGGCCAGAGGTCAACCTCAGATATCATCCCTCAGGACTCACCAATGCAGTTAGGCTGCCAGTGCACACCAGGGATCCACCTGTCTGTCTCCCTAGTGCTGAGATAATGGCGCAGGCCGCCACGCTTGGCTTTTTCTGTGGGTTCTGGGGTTGCAGCTCTGGTGTTTGTGCTTGCAAGGCAAACACTTCCCAGACTCTGCTATCTCTCCAGCACCTTGCTTGGTTAACTTTTATGCCGACTATGTACCGACTCCAGGAAAACACATTGTCCTGGATCTGATAGTCAACGACTGCAAAGCATGCAGGCTTGAGGAAGCTGAAGTCAGCTCAGCAGGCAGAAGACCAGAAGAATTAACAGATAACCTCTACCCACACTGCCCCATGGATAGGTTTTAAATGGTGCAAGGATTGGAAAATAGAAATGTGCTCCAAAGCTACACAGAGAAACCCTGTCTCAAAAAAAAAAAAAAAAAGAAAAAGAAAAAAAAAAGAAAGAAAAGACAGAAAGAAAGAAAGAAAGAAAGAAAGAAAGAAAGAAAGGAAGGAAGGAAGGAAGGAAGGAAGGAAGGAAAATAGAAATGTTCTCACCTTAATGCTAATTTTTGGTATGGAACCCAGGGCTGTATACATGGTAGGCAAATGCTCTACCAACTGATCTACATCCCCCAGCCTTAACCATTTTTAAGAATATAATTTGGTGATATTTACTACATTCATTTGGGGAGAAGTCTTATGTAGCTCTGGCCAGTCTTGAACTCACTACATAGCTGAGGTTGACCTTGAACTGATCCTCCTGGTCCACATCCCAAGCACTGGGATTACAGGTGTGCCATACCACCTGACTTGGTTATTACATTTATATGACTGCACATCTGTCTCCACTCCAGCCAAACCCTTTCACCACTCTAAATGGAGACTGTAACCATCACACAGTAATTCCACGTGCCTCCCTCTTGTCCCCACCCTCTGCTAACCACTAGTCTGCTTTACGAATTTGACTATTACAGGTGTGTCATATAGGCAGAGTCCCACAGTGTTTGTCTTCTCCGTCTTGGGTTATACCACTCAATACACTATCAAGAGAAGTCATCCACGTTGCAGCGGATATTAGAGCTTCCTTTTACGGCTGAATAGTAGTCTAGTATGGGCTATCCCACATTTGTCCATCCATCGGTGGACACGACACTGAGGTGGCTTCCATCTTTTGGTTATTGTGATGAACGGTGCTCTATCACTTGTCTTTGCCTCCCTAGTGCTAGGATTATAACACCTGCCACCACATTTGGCTTTTTTTTTTTTCATGCAGGTTCTGGGGATCCAATTCAGAGGCTCACATTTGCATGGCAAGCCCTTTACCAATTGAACCACCTCCCCAGCCTTTACGTTTAGCCTTTTAAGGAGTCACAAACTATTTCCACAGTGGTTGTGCCAATTTACATTCCTACCTGTAGGCTTTAAAAACAACCAGTTATTTCTACCCTGGAAGAGAGTTGTATTTATTTGATTATTTTTCCCAGTGTTTCAAAAGAAACACAGATCCACAATTGGCACCTCAAAGGGTCCTGAGAAAATCATGCTGATCAGATTATTAGGCCTGCTGCAGAGAGAGATGGAGAGAGGGGGGAGGAGGAAAGAGGGGCTGGGAGGGAGGAGGGAGAGAGGGAAGGAGTGAGAGAGGGGGTGTGTCTTGGCAAAGTCTCTGCCAAGAGGTTTTGTGGAATTTGGGGGCGTGGCTCTAGTAACTTGTGGGCAGGTCTAGGAAGCGGAGGGATTAGTTGGTACAGGGCAGTGTTTATGACCTAATATCTCCGGATTCGGTGGGTGCAGTGAAGCAAGAGTCCCAGAGCCACTCCATGGGCAAGCAGTCAGTTTGGGCTTTTACTAGGCCCTCTGTCCTACCTTTCAGGGGCAAATATTTACCTCCTGGTAGATTTCCTTTGTCACTTAATGTAAGTACAATAGTCAAGCATTGTTTTACCCAGACACAAGACATTGTGTGGGTTTCTATCATCAGGCAAGAGAAATATATCATTATTTCTATATCTATTTATTTCTATTTGTTTATAGTTGGTGTGTGTGTGTGTGTGTGTGTGGGTGTGTGTTTTGAAAAAGTGCCTCATGCAGAAATCCTCCATCCATCGTCAGCCTCCCAAATGCTGGGATTACAGGTATAAACCATTATATTGTTGCCAATCTCCAGCTTGGCAGGTAGAGAGGGCATTCCAAACTCCACCCAAAGAAAGCCCGCCAACCAGTGGCTCCTCCCCCGGCGCTCCTCAAAACCACCTCCACGGGGTGTTTAAAGTCCAGCCCATAGACTTGCCATGTGGTTTCTTCTCTTCCCCTGAGATCACCCAGGGATGCTTGGCTTATTAAATCTGGACTATTAATTCGGTTTGATTTGGCTTATTGCATCGGCGGAGTTACTCATTACCAGGGATATTTTCAAAATACTTATCTGGTGCCAAGCCTGGGTGAGCCGAGTCTTTTCTGAGACAATGCCGCGTGGCCATAGGAAGCCACTCTCCCTCTCCCTTCCCCACCTCCTCCACATCATCTGGTACACCAGACAGACTTTTGCTTACTAAGTCACCCATTTCCAAACCAAAATGCCTAGAAGGGGTGCAGGATCCCTTCCGAGACTCTGACCTTCTGGGCCAAAGGCTTCTGGAGTACCTGCCGTGCGAGGTAGCTCCAGCCGGTTCTGGAGCAGGGACGGTCCCTGCTCCGTGGAATTCTCCTCTCCAGAAGATGTTCTGCACAGAGAACACACCACACGTCATTCCTGGACGTGGTTTTTATATCCTCCGACCTCGGGGGGCGGGGGGAAGGCTTATGAATGAGTGCTTCCAAGTCAAGTCCAACCCCCAATCGCTCAAAATTTATCCAAAGCCGGTCTAGCTCACACCACACGTTGGTTTGAGCTCCCTGGTCCAGGTTTTCAAGCCTTGCATTCTTACCACCTTTGGCGTTTCTCTGTGTCTCTGTCCCCCACTGCTCGGCCTGCCTCCATCTCATGCCTTCGCTCAATCACTCTCCCAGTTTCCCTGACCTGCGGCTTCCACTCTGACTTTGCCTTTGCTTCCCTGGCGTTTGGTGGGGCCACGCTGGGATTCTTCCCACAAAAGATCCATTCTCTCTGTTCCTGACTGCTCTCCCACCCTAAATTCTCCACATGGCTCTTGCCCCTCCTGCTGCTGCTACTGCCAAGGGCGCCACAGCCCGTGGGGGTCCGGACAGCCTGCTGTTACTCCGTTTTTCAGATTCCCTATGCAGCACCTTCTCTGAGCTCATGGGTTGCAACGCCTGGCCACCTGTGGTGGGCTGCCCCAACCCAATAGAATGGCCAGGAAGCATCTTTTATTCCTATGCTTTCTTAAACTCTCATTTCAAGATCTTTAAGTTGGTCATCTGACACAGTTTCCCACAAAAAGTTTTGTCTGTCTTTCTGTTAAAAATGCCCCACCTATTCTGTGTATATGTATAAAGGTGTGGCCACAGTATGCTTGTTTCTGACTGGTCTCCAATGCCTGAATCTACGTGTTCTGTGTGTCTTGATAACAACTAGCTGCCTGGGCTCAGAATTTGCCTCTGGGTTTTTCTGGCTCTGAATCTGATGTGATACAGACAAAGTTATTTTATGCTGTTCTACCTTATTGGAGGGGAAAAAAACAGCTAAAAAACTGGGTTTGGTTTAAAATCTGTAAAACTGATAACTCCAGATTAAAACTGCCCTAGAAAACAGCATGTGGTCTGCCACTACCCTAATTAAGTACAGCCAGCCACGTGGGCAGCCACCATTTTCACTAAGGTTGAAAAGAGGGAAGTCATATGACTTCACTGCCATCCTAAATAAAGGTGACCACATGAAGTGGCCCCACCAAGGAGACAGTAGGTCTCCAATAAGATAGATTTCTTTATGATAATTTCTGTCCTGTAGTAAAAACAAGGTTTATAAAAGATAGGGTTTTAAATAATGCTGGTTTACTGAGGTATTAAAGCTATACCTCCATGCATGTACAGGGATGTATCTTGCTGACAGACAGATTTTGTAACATAAAAGTATTCCCCTTACTGATTTTACAAACACTTGCTTTTACTAACACTGGTAAGCTGTAACTAATTGGGCAAACTGTATGTCCAGATTAGCTTTTATATATACATATATATATATTCTCAAAGTTAAGCCTAAACAATATTTTAGTTCAGATATACTTAACAGATAATTACACCCTGCTCATCAAATGCTTCAAAAATCTGAGAATATGGCATTTTAATAAAAAAGCTTCTCATGATAGAGACATGCCAGCTCCTGGAAGCATCCTGTATCTTCTCCAAGGAAGATGGAAGAATTTCCACCTGCTTTAAATATAGTAAAGCCAGCCAAGGAGCAGATAAATGCTTTACCAAGACACTATCCAGACTGTGAACAAGCAGGACACTGGAGAATTGATGGCCCCGCTTTGCCAAGACAAGGTAGGTCACTCTCCCCAAATTCCTACCCCACAGGAAAGTCTGTCAAAGTTCTGGGCTTTGTAGCCGAAAACTGGTTCTGCCTTTAGAACTTCTGTCCCCAACGACCAGGGAGAAACCTGGGATAGTTGTCTAGGTAGCTGGAAAACTGTTTCACTTCTGCTTAGTCAGGTGATAGTTATCCTTCTCAGATCTGATGGCATTTGATGATCAGGTACTGATAGCCTTACCAGTTTAACAGCCCTCCCCCAAGCCCCAAGGCTACAACCACCTTGGCAGCTCATTAGTTCATTAGTTAAGTTTCTTGTTAAAAATACAGACAGGTTTGCCTCATCACAGGCTTCATAGTACAGGATAAACAGTTTTCAGGAAATCTTAAATTTCTGTGAATTTTACTGGTCCCAGCTTTTAGGACTGCATAGAGACTTTTTGCTATGACACCAAGGTGTAAATCTGTTCCAGCTGTCTTACAGACACCTGCATGTTCCTGGGAAAGAGATCTGCTACTGTACATGTCATCCCCCGATTTTCGTGCAGTCCCCTCAAGATCCTGGGACATCAGTGCTGGTACCACCTCTCCAGGCTCAAACGGGCACCTATCTAGGATAAGTGGTCGGACCAGCAACTGGGATCCTCCACCCTCCAGTTTTCCAAAATGTCCCAATGAGCGGCATTTTTGTGTCTGGCTCATTCACCCTTGCCTCTTCTGTACAACCAGGGCACATCTCTGTTCTAGCAGTCTTCATTCTTCCCACAGCTAGCCCCCATTCATAGGGCTGATGTTAATAACCTATTTTTTTTCTCCTAGCAACTTGCCTCCTCTGCTTCAAACAGATGCCTGAGGTCTCCAGGATGGCAGTTAACCGGAAACTTCTTCACCCACACCTCCCACTGAGTGTGAGCCCACTGACTCCCGACTACCCCTCCCCACATCATCTCTTGCCAGCAGGAAGTAGCCAGACTTGAACCAGTGCTCATATATACCCACAAAGATTGGGATGTTGGCAATCTCCAGCTCAGGCCCCATTCCAAACCCCACCCAGAGAAAGCCCGACAAGCCGCAGTTCCTCCTCCAGAGCTCCTCAAGACCGCCCCTACAGGGTATTTAAGGTCCAGCCCACAGACTTTCCATGTGGTTTCTTCTCATTCCCTGAGATCACCTGGGGATGCATGGCTCATTAAATCTGGACTATTAATTCGGTTTGACTTGGCTTATTGCATTGGTGGAGTTACTCACTGTTGGTTAAATCGGTGCTGCTGCTCGTGGCTGGCCGCCACCCACAGCGGCCATGCTGACGGAGGAGAGTGCTGGAGGAGAGTCACGAGCCATAGTTACCTTTTTAGAGCTTTATTGGGGGTGGGGGGAGAGGACAGACGGAAGGAAGGAGCAGAAAGGAAAAAGAAACACACAGAGGGCCCACCTGCTTTTTAGACTGGGACGCCGTCGCAGGCTGATGACGTGATAAGGACAGAATCCTTACACTCACTTCTGGGGATATTTTCAAAATACTCATCACACATCCGACTTGTATCATTGTGTTACTATCAGAGATTCCAAAATAAGAGCTACATCAAGGAAGGGTAGCAGGACCATCCATAAATGAGATGGGAGAGCTTTGGGTGAGGATTGTGGCTGTATGGCCAGTTCCTTAAACTGTGGTTGAGTTAGTTGTCCCTATTTTTCTCCTGAGTTTCTCATTTTGCTTTCTGAGACATGGTCTCACCTTATCCCACTGTGAACCTAGGCTAGCCTTGAACCCACAATTCTCCATCTCCATCATGTTAGGATTGTAGGCATGGGCACCATGTCCAGCTCTTCATTTAGAAGCTAACTTGTGTATGCTTCCCCCCCCCCCATCTATATTTATATTGTATCGCCAGGAATTTCCATGGTGTTTTTGAGTCTTCTTCGCTTTGGAGGCAACAAGACTATGCCCCCTCCCCCATACCAGCATCTCTTTACCCATATGCCACATGCCAAACTACATGCGCATGCACACAGCTCCTTTCCCCTCCCCCTCCACACACCCCCTTATCACAACCTCCCCTTTGTCAAAAGAGCAGTGATGAAAACCAGGCCAGCTTCACAAAACACTTCCTTGTTTGGGGAAAGCAGGAGAAAACAGCCTGTCTGTTCCCTTTAGTCTGGTGGGCATCCTTGTGTGTTGCTCTTTCAATACATTCCAGGTATTAAAATTCCTTATCTCTAAAAATCAAAATATAAAGTCTATGACAAAAGCCCATGGCTATTGACTGTCAGATAAAACTTCAAGTTTTAACATAATCAGTAGTAATAACCAATAAAATGTTACAAAAATTACTGAGATTCCTTTGAGGAGTGCCTATTATTGGTTTGAAAGAAATATCCTGATACATCATTTGAGCTGAGAGAGTTGGATCTCAAGGTCACGATTAAATAATGATATAATAACCATCTGTCTAGTGGAGCCTGAACCTTGTTCTAGGAAATCATTTGTCCTGAGAGATGAGGTGTGTACTCAGAAATGTCTGCATACATGGTCAGATGTCTCCTGAGTGTAAAATCACGCCTGGTCGAGAGCCATTGTGTTATGTATGCCTTTAACCTAAATCTACTTTTCTTTTCTTTTTTTTTCCTCTGAGAAAATTTTATTGGCTTTTTGGATAAAATTTATTTGCCAGGAAGGATGATCCTTCTGGGACCAGCACATGGCCTCCTCTTTGCTGACTCTGTGTTTGGCTCCAATGCAGCCTGTCCTTGGCAGTGGGGGCGGGGGACACCCATAAGCTGACCCCACCCAGTGGGGCCTGCATCTAAGAGGAAATACCTGACATTCCAGACATTCCCTATACCCCCATTCAGCCAATCAGGGTCCTGGATAAATGTCAGTCAATTAGGGTCCTGAACCCTGGAAATCCCCTCACCCCAACCTCTGCTATGATTAAAAACTCCACCTTGCCTGGGCTTGGGGCTCTCTGCTCTCACTGCTGTGTCAGACAGAGAGTCCAAGCTCTGATCTTGAAAATAAAGGGTCTTTGCTTTTATGTATGGGATTCGGTCTCCATGGTGGTCTTGGAGGGGTCCCCCGCGATCTGGGCATAACATCCCAGATCTTGTCCAGAATTCTGAAACTTGGCCTACGCAGAACCACACAGACATCCAGGCCATATTCCTAATCCACTGGTCATGTTTGATGGACTCCAACTCCAAAGTTGCCAGTATCTGAGAAGCTATTTTTTCATAACTCATACCTTCAGACCTTTCCCTGGGATTTCTTCTGCCTTGGCTCCATAGACTGTGAAGTGATCAACAGTCTGCTCATTTCTCCTGACAACCGACCTGACAGTATATTTAGCTTTGGAATCCACAGGTGCCTGGCCTGTGAGCTGTCTGTTCAACACCTTGGTTGCTCAGGTCAATCTGTCATGACTGCCCCCACCACCCACACAGAGTGATCGAGACAAAGCTTGTGTTGGGAATAGGCAAAAAGCACCTTGGCTTGAGTACTGCCATTTTGACTTCAGATCCATTTTACCTGTAGGGTGAAAACAAAGTTCAGGTTCCCAAGCCCTAGGGAGCTGGAAACCTTCCAATAGCTGACCCACCTCATCCCTAAACCATAGAAATAGTCATTATGTGTCTTCAGTTCTCTAGAAACATCATGACTGTTCCTAACGACAGAAAGAACAAATGAATCTGATTGCTTGGACTGACAAGCTTGCATTGTATGTAGATTGAAAATGATGGAACATTGCCGGGCTATGGTGGCACACGCCTTTAATCCCAGTACTTGGGAGGCAGAGGCAGGTGGATCTCTATGAGTTCAAGGCCAGCCTGGCCTACAGAGTGAGTTCCAGGAAAGGCGCAAAGCTATACAGAGAAACCCTATCTCGAGAAAAAAAAAGAAAAAGAAAAAGAAAAAGAAAAAAAAAAGCCCCTGATCTTTGAATTCTGATTGGTGAAAATTGTAACTGTAACTTGGCAACAATGTTTATGATTTTTGTGCTTAAATACTTGCTTCAACTGGCATTGGCAGTCACAGTTCAGCTCCAGAGTCTGTTCTGGGGCCCTGATTGATCAGCCCACACCCCCTCCCCCTTTTTTTTGTGCTGACTTGTATTAAATCTCGCTTTTCAATAACCCCTTGTTGTTAGTTATTTTGCGTTTGTACCCTGCAAGGAAATGTCACGAAACACGACAGAATCCGCTAGTAAGAGTTTATTGAGAGGAAAGGGACAGAGAGTGACCAGGCCTTGGGGAAACACGTGTACAGGGAGAGAGAGTGTCTGGGACATGGCGGTGGTTTTTTTAAAGGCAGGGCGTGCACAGGTCAACATAGATGATGTAGCCATGCTGTTCGCTTGCGTGGCCACGTGACATCACGGATCCTGGTCACGCGAGACGCCTTGACCCGGAAATGGCTATCTTGACCTGGAACTGGCTAGACGGAAGTGTCCAGGTCCGCCAGGCGTCCTGGTTAAGAGAGACGCCCTGACCCAGAAATGGCTATCCTGACCTGGAACAGGCTAGGCGGAAGTGTCCGCCGGGCATATGCAAACACGCCCGACCTTGGGGGCATGTTGTGAACCCTTCACTTGTGTCTGCTTAGGTTGATTCTGATTTGAAGCCTCAGACCACAACACCTGTGGATGTGAAATTTCCAGACGGGTATTCTCCTTTCCACCTTGATCCTGTCCCTTGATGAAGAACAGGAAGAGAGGTTTGCTTTTCTTTAAAAACAAAAGTCGCCGGGTGGTGGTGGCACACACCTTTAATCCCAGCACTCGGGAGGCAGAGGCAGGCGGATCTCTGAGTTCAAGGCCAGCCTGATCTACAGAGCGAGATCCAGGAAAGGCACCAAAGCTACACAGAGAAACCCTGTCTCGAAAAACAAAAAAAAACAAACAATAACAAAAAAACAAACAAAACAAACAAAAAAAAAGTCAATAGCCAGCTATCCAGATGAATGCTCTTATAGTAGGAACCAGAAGCTACCCAAATGAATGCTTATTATTTTTATCTAAGTTGTTCTATTACCAATAAAGACTCAGGAATCAGATCTGGGGTAAAATTTTGATAAATCAAAGAAGTGGCAGAGGAGCTGTCCTTCTCTCCACACTTCCCAGATGGAAGAGACCAGGAAGAATCCAAGTCCCTCCCTCCTCCTTTCTGTGTGTCGTCTCTATCATATTCTTGGCATCTCTATGGCCAATTCCAGTCCTCTAGCCACTGACTCCGCCCTCCTCCCCTATTCAAAGTTAACTTTATTAACACAGTCTTGGAGTGTCACAGTACGATCAAATATCCCGCAACAAATGCTCTTACATAAAGAAATGGGAAGTGACTATAGGCAGGCTGTTCTGGGACTTTACTCCTGTGTGGCAGCTGGAGCCCTAAGCCACACATTCAAGTGTCTAACAAATACCTGACATATTTTACAAAGAGAAAAGTAGTAAAGTGTCTGATGTAATGGTATAGTGGTACAGACTTGAAATTGCAGTATTGAGGATGTGTAGTCAGGAGGGTCAGGAGTTTGAGACCATCTTGGGATACATTAGACCCTGTCTTAAAAAGAAATTTCCAGCATGGACTGTGGAGGGGCTCCCAAGGCCTTACCCCTAACTGAGGATCTATCTATGCACAGTTGATGAGGACTTGGGGAGTATGACTCACCTTTAGCTGAAGAGATGGCCCCTGGTAGGTGGCCCATGCCCCAGTAGATGATCCCACACCCAGGCACGTAAGAGTAGCACACAACCTTCTGTAACTCCAATTCCAGGGGACCCAATGCCCTCTTCTGACTTCCACAAACAAGCACATGGCACTCACATGATGCACAGATACACACACACAGGCAAAATATTTGTATACATAAAATAAATAAATCTTTAAGAGTTTATTTGTGGGGGGGGGGAAAAGGTTTATTGAGGGTTTACAGTTTCAGAGGGTGAGTCCTTTGCCATCATCTCAGGGAGCATGGCAGCAGGAAGGCAGGCTAGAGCAGTAGCTGAGAGCTTATATCTTGATCCACAAGTGTGAAACAGACAGAGAAAGAGAAAGAGAGAACTAACTGGGAAAATGGTGTGCCTTTTTTGAAAGCTCAAAGCCCACCCCCCAGTGACACACCCCTCCTCCAACAAGGCCACACCTCCTAATTCTTCCCAAACAGTTTCCCCAACTAAGGACCAAGTATTCAAGCATATGAACCTATGGGACCATTTGCATTTATGGTAATTTGAATAAGAATGGCCCCCACAGGCTCATAAATTTGAATGCTTACTCACCAAGAGTAGAACTCTTTGATAGCATTAGAAGGATGAGGAGGTGTGGCTTTGTTGGAAGAAGTGTGTCACTGGGAATGGGCTTTGAAGTTTCAAAAGCCCGTGCCAAGCTCGCTCGCTCTCGCTCTCTCTCTCTCTCTCTCTCTCTCTCTCTCTCTCTCTCAAAGGATGAATGGCGCTGGTGGGTCAGCAAGCGGGGCGGAAAAAAAGTTACAAGCCATGGCTACGACTACCAGAGTTAGAAAGAGCTTTATTAGAAAGAAACCAGGCCTGGAGAGACAGAAAGATGGCGGGAGCAGAGCAGAGAGGAAACAGAAAGAGAAGGGGAGCACAGAGAGAGAGCGTGGGGGTCCGTGTTGGCTTTTTAAGGGGGTGCGTAGTTGCCCGCTGATGACTTAAGGCGCCAGACAAGACCCCGAGCTGTGCATGTACAGAATCCTAACACACTCTCTCTGCCTACAGATTAGGATGTAGGTCTCAGCTATAAGCAAGCCCCCAAACAAATGTTTTGTTTTGTTTTGTTTTGTTTATAAGTGTTGCCCTGGTCATGGTGTCTCTTCAAAGAAATAGAACAGTGCCTAAAACAGCATTCAAACAACCACACTCATCAATACACATTCTCTTCTCTTTTGGGTGCTGGAAGAGGTTTCATTGTGGTACTGGTTTGCATCTTTTCACACATGCATTGGCCATCTGTGTATCTTCTTTGAAAAAAATTGTATATTCTGGCCCCTTGTCCCATTTTTGTTCTAGTTTGGTTTTGTTTGTTATGAGACAAGATCTTTTTAGCCCAAGCCAGTCCTGCACTCATGAGCACCCTGCCTTAGCCTCCTTATGGTGGTTTTAAATGTGAATTATCCCTCTGCAGGTTCTGGTATTTGAGAACAACATTCCTACGTGGCAGTGGTGTTCAGAAAGGTTTAGAGGGAGTGGCCTTGCTAGAAAAAGTATGTCCCTGGGGATGAGCTTAGACAGCTTAGAGCCTCACCTGACTTTCAATTTGCTTTCTGCTTTGTGCTTGTAGTTGAGGCATGAGCTCTCAGCTTCCTGCTCTGGCAGCCATGCCCCTTTGCCATGATGGACTCTTACCTCTCTGGAATCGTAAGCCCAAATCAACTCTTTCATAGGTTGCCTTGGCCATGGCGTTTTACCACAGCCGTAGACAAGTCACGAAGACAGTCCTGGAGAGCTAGGATCATGGATCTGCACCGCCACGTGTGGTACTTTACCTCCTTTTCCCTGGGGTTATTTGTTGTGCGTTCTTTCCCTTCCAAGTTGTGTAAGTTCTATTGCTCACGTACATAAGGAAGAAGAAGAAGAAAGAAAGGGAGAGAGAGGTGTTTATTTGGCTCCATTCTCTGCATCCCTTCTGGCCTGCTGACAGCACCGCATAAGTGACGAGGGTCCCCTGATCCCTGTCACTCAAAACACCAGCCTAGTGGCCTATTGAACACATGAAGTGTGTCTAGTTTCACCTAGATCTAGCTGAAAGATGCTGTAAAATACTCATGGGATTTTGGAGACTTACTGAAAAAGTAGAAGCTGCGAAATATTTCATTAGTCAAAACAGAATATTCATTCAGATTAATTTCACGGACTTCTTTTTTCTTGCTTGAGAGGACCAGGGGAAAATTAAACTACCCCGTGTGGCTCACACTCTATTCTAAAGGATGCTGTTCTCGCCTGAGGTGCTGGCTATACTTAGCTCCTCTCCTTTGTTGTTTCCTCCACAGATTAAGTTGCTATTTGGGGTTTAGGAAGGATTTCCCAGCAGGATGGAGGAGGTATCTCAGCAGGCCTAGGGTGTTATACCAGACCCTAATGCCAAGGACTTAACTAGGCTAATCTGCTTGAGCTGGAATTTAGCGGCTTTGGTCATTAGCAGCCCTTGGCCTTTGCAAACCCTACCTGTGTTTTTGGATTACCTTTTAGAAAATTAGAAAAGGATGGAGAGTGAAAGGGGAAAAAAAAACTACAACAACAACCCAGATCCTCACTGCACATCCTGGGATAATGGTCCAAATTACAAGGTTTCTAAATTTGTCTGGAGTTTACCTGGATAGCAAACTGAGAGCTATTTGTGTGCTTGTCTTCATCTATAAAGAAAATGTCTGTGACTACGGTCTTCTTCTTCTATTTTTTTTAAAATGCTACACTTGAAAGGGCTGGAAAAGTACATTTGCTTTGGAGAGGCTGAGAGACAGATCGAAACCCTGCAGGGAATATCCCGTTACCTCCTCCAGCTGGGAAAATGTCTGCTGGCCCAGGATGGGATTTCAGCTCTTGTAGTTACATAAGCAAACAGTCTATCCGTACCATACAATGATAATTGTATGAAAGGGGCTAGATAGATCCAGGTCAGCTCCTTGCTAGAGATGCAGAGGCAGAGGGGGACTGGGCTAAGGGAGGTCACTGCCCTTTATCAACAGTCAGTGGAGTGGAACAGAACTTCACAGATAATCTAGCTCAGGGCCCCCACTGTGCTGTGGCTATTAGAATCACCTGGGGACTGTTAACGATCCCCACATCTAAAGCTGAACTCCAGACCAGTGAAGTCATCGGTGTTTGGAAAGCTTCCCAGGTCATTCCGATACTCAGCCAAGTTTGAGAACTTCAGATCTAGGTCACCCCCTTGTTTTTGTGGCATTGAGATACAAAAGATCAGGGGACACTGCTTCACTGTTCCTCCAGCTGGCAAGTGGCAGAGCAGGGACACGTCCCTTCTTCTCTTGGCTTTGCTTTATCCTCTCCTTTTCCCGAAGTCTCAGCTCACCACCCTCCCATGACACTGACATTGTCCCGCTTCCCTTCCAAATGTCCTTCCCCCAGATCTTTGCAGAGCCGTCTCAGCCTCCACACAACACGTCTCGAGGCCAGTGCCAGCTGCATGCCATGTCAAAAGCACATTATCATCTGTCATTGGGGCACTTCTCATGCTCTAAAAGCAAGGTTATGTGTGTTGGCTGCTTTCCAGCATCTTATCTGCAAGGGTCTCTGCTCTCCTGGAAGGACCCATAAATATTCATAGACTGGGTGGGTTGATTCTTAGCAGTGACATTGAATAGCGTCTTCAGAGTTGGGTATAGCCAGCCCTCTGTTACCCATAGGCTTTACATCGACACAGCCAACTTACCTTGAAGATACACAGAAAAAAAAAAAATGGGACATGACGGCAAACATCTGTAATCCCGGCACTTGGAAGACTAAGTCAGGAGGATTACAGATAGGAAGTTGAAGCTAGCCTGGGCTACATAGCAAGTCTAAGGCAAGTCTGGTCTGCATACACTGAGGTACATACTGGATCTCAAAAGAACCACCCCCCCCCCGAAAAATTAAAACAAAACAAAATCTATCTGCATATAACACTTACAAATGTTTTTCTCTTTAAAAAAATTGTATGCAAGTATACAGTGTACATAGAATATATCATCGCCCATATTTATCCGGTTCCTTCCCTTTCCTCTCCCCTCCCTGCCCATTAGCCCCTCTGTTGCCCTAGATAGTTTGTCTACTTTTATGTCATATATACATGCATGATTATATGTATCTATACAAAATCAAGGAACCACAAATAAGGCTAATTTAATATGATCCTCTCTAGTCCCATTCATTTCCTGCAAATGATGTAATTTCTTTCTTCTTTGTGGTTTAGAAGATTTCCATTGTATGTAACAAACCTTTTCTTGTCATTATCCTCTAAGCAGCATGGTTTAAACTCTCATGTGGCATTTACATTTACATTGTACTGGGTATTTTAAGTACTCTATATGTGACTTAAAGGGAAGATGAGCATAAATTATATGGAAATAGTACCCATTTTTATGTAGGGGACTTGCACACACACAACTTTGAGAATTTGCAGTCCTAAACTCAATCACTCCCAGATACCAAAGGATAATTGTAGGCAGACTCTCCCCACCCCACCCCCCAGCTGTCAGTTACCAACCACACAAAGGCTTAATATTAATTATAAATGATCAGCCAATAGCTTAGGCTTGTTACTAACTAGCTCTTACAATTTAAATTAACTCATTTTTATTAATCTATGTACTGCCACATGGCTCATGGCTTGTTGCCTTGTTTTGTTCATTTCCTGTTTCCTTTCCATCTGGCTGGTGACTCCTCTGACTCTGTCCTCCTTCCTCCCAGCATTCTCTCTGCCATGAAAATCCAGTCTAGCCATCAGCCAATCAGCTTTTTATTAACAATGAGAGCAATACATATTTACAAGTACAAAGATTGTTCCACAGCAGATAATTGTGGTCCAGTTATATATGCTGAAGAGAGCATTCATTAATTTTGAGAAATATGGTTTTCAGTTCACTCTTCCAAATCATTTCTGTTCTAATACATGGGGCTTATTGGCTATAAGTTTCATATCTAAACTATTTAAAGGGACAACAATTTTTGTTATCATCCAAAATGTCCTTCAGATAGATTGTATAGTGTGGTTATATTAAGGAAACATCCCATGACAAAATAGAAGCATTTGCTGTCAATAAAGATCAGATTGTAATTGTTCTTCTTATAGCTGAAAAGATTAATGATGTGTCAATTAAAGAAAAGGCTTTCCTAGTGAATGATATCACACATACGGATGAATGCAGCAAGAGCTCCTGGCTAGGATTATGGCGCCAGTGTATCTATGGGCTCCTATAAGACATGATCCTGTAAATAATCAGAGGTTATAGCCATTATGAAGTGCATGCATAGAAATTTGTAATACACATAATCCTTATTAGATTCAAATCAGTACTTACACTGGCTGTGTGCAAAGATTAGAATCTGGTTATTTGAGGATGTTTTCTGATTAGCAGTGTTGGCGTTACCTTGAAGCTTGTGACAAGGGCAAACTCTCGGGTTCCATAGCCATGTCCTGCTAGGCTTGAACCTGCATTTTAACAAGCTCCTTGGGGAATTCAAATGCACATCGTTTGAAGAACTGGCGTCATCTTCAGTTTTCTATAGCTAAAATAGAGTACCACAAACTGAGTAATTGAAAAGAAAGGACATTTCTCAAGAGTTTCTGGAGACAGGGAAGTTCAAGAGCATGGGACTTGTGTCTGCTAAGAGCATCCTTGTTACCTGCTGGGAAGCAAATGGAAGCCCAGAGAACTCCAGAGCAAGAGAGACAATGAGGCTCGGGACTTGACATACCCTATTATCAGAAGCCTGCTCCCATGATAATTAGTTCATTTGGATAGTGGTACAAATTCATCCATGAAAACAGAACCCTCATACCCTAACCACATCTTTAAGGTCCACTCAATAGTATTTCATGTCAATTAAATTTTGACATAAGTGTTGGAGATGTAGCTCACTTGGCAGAGTACCTACCCACGCACAAAGCTTTGGGTTTGAGCCCTAGTACACATAAAACAAGGTGTGCTGGCACGTGCATGCCCTTAATCCCTACCTTTGGGTAGTGGCAATAGGAGGATCAGAAATTCAAGGTTATCCTTAGCAGAATAGCAAGCTCAAGGCCAGTCTGGACACTTGAGACCTTATCTCAACAAACAAACAGCAACAGCAACAAACCCACAAGGTTTTGACATGAATTTGGAAGGGATCATTGAAGTCACAACAATTGGTCTGACCTGAGATCCTGGATCTCTAGACTAAGGGTTCACAATTGAGGAGAAGTTTGCCCCCCAAGGCAGGGGATTCAAAAGTGACTTCCCATCACCTTTTGGTTGGGATATGCATTAAACAGACACAAGTGAGGTTAACAGGAGAAAAGGCATATTTAATTACATCTGTATGCACAGGAATCCCTGGAACCAGGACAGCAGCAGGAGGGTCACACCACCTACTGAAGCTGAGACAGCTGGCTGAGCTACAGAGAGGAAGGGGAGGAGCTTCTCGGGGTTGTGACCATATATGATTCCATCCTCCATATCTCCTCTCCTGGGGCCGGGTTGGTTTTCCTTGATGGAAGAATTCTGGAGACTCGTGACCCTTGAGTTCCTTTTGGAGAGGCCTCTTGAGGCAGGTGAGCGGGTGGAGCTTGGAGAAGGCCTCTGCTTCTTGCCCTCAGTGCACAGGAGCAGTACACCCTAGCTGCATATCTTGGGGTGTCATTTCCTGAACTCACACCATCCCCAGAGGTGTTGATGTATTGACCTTCGTGATTCCAAGCTCCCCAGGCAGGGGTGCAAACCTCTGCTCCTGAGGCCGTCCTAAGCTCAACCTGTTTTCAGATCCTTAGCTCAGCCTCAGCATGAACCAACCGGTGTAGCTCTACACACACCTCCATTCTGGTTCTGGTTACAGGGTCCTGTCATTTCCCCCAGGGACGGGACAGTCTGAGGGCAGGGAGGCATGATTTCCATGTTTTTTTTGTTTTGTCTTTTGGGGACAGAGTCTCTCACTCTGTAGCCCAGGCTAGCCTTGAGTTTACAATGTCAAGTGCTGGGGTTACAGGCACGAGGTGCCACGGGCCTGTGGCCTTTTCTTATTCAGGCTTCTTGCTTGATTTCTGACACATGGCCCAGTGCTCAGGTGGGAGACAAACGCCAGAACCATCTACTGACTTGATGAATTTGCTTCACACAAGGGAAACAGACAACAAAACATGGTCCTCGGTGAAGCCAAGAGTAGAGACTGCCATTGCAGTGATTGCCGGTAGCTTGTTGGTTTGTTTTTGTTTTTGTTTTTGCTTTTGCTTTTTCTAGATTACTTTATCCCTTGTCATCCGCAGCGCTGTTGACTGTTCTTTGGGCCCAGGTGACTCAAGAGTTACATTTTGATTGAAATCAGAAAGACAGAGAACAGTTCCTTTTCTTTTACGTTCAGAGTGTGTGGAATTGGCTCTGTGGGAAGGGGCAGATGGAGCGAACATGGCGCGAAAGTAGCAGCTTGGCTTTTTAACTAGGAAAACACACAGCTGCAGCTCCCTCCCCGCCCCGCCATGTGCCGCAAGTCTTAGAGATGGCATTCGGCATGTGCTTTTAAAGTACATGTTCTCAGCTTTACCTGGGAGTGATGCTGCTCCTGAGCTACACCGTCAAGTGGAGACTTGGGGCTGCGTGAGCTCCAAATGAGCTAACAGCTACTTCAAATAAAGCATCAGTAATGGGGCTGGGGAGATGGTCCTTTGGGTAAGAACACTTGCGCAGCAAGCAAGAGGACTTGAGTTCAAAGGACCTGAGTTCACATCCCTAGCACCGTGCCTGTGACCCCAGCATTGTGGGGTGGAGATCCTCGAGGCTCTCTGGTCAGCCAGCCTTTCCCAACAGCAAGCTTCAGATTCAGAGAGAGACTTTGTCTCAAAAAACGAGGTGAAGAGTGATGTAAGAGTGACACCCAACATCCTCCTCTGGCCTCGGAATGCAGGTGCACAAGTGAACATACTTGCGTACCACACATGCACACACATGGGCTTACACCACACACATATACATGCACACACTAACAGACACACATACACACATGTGTACACATACATAAACATATGTGCATGTATATTTACACATGCGCACACAAACCAGCAACAGTTTCAATGCATTTTCTCATCTATTATCTGAACAGCATAATAAAACCCCGAATGGCAGTCGTGAAATTAGTATTTAAAATCAACGATTCAATCCACCTAAAAAGCAGATTTTTAAAACACTCTGGGAGCAAAAGAGGTGACTCACAACTTCAGAAGGGAAAACAAAGGCTGAATTCTGAGCAGGCAGTGTCCTTACCTGAACTCATTATCCTTGCTGGCAATTAGGGTAGGAAGGCTGCTAACTAAGCCTCCTCCTGCTTCCTTCCATTACATCTTATTATCACCCAGACTCGGCAGCCATTGTGTAAGAGCTGTTTTCAACTGTCGGCAGACAATTTGTTGGCTCACTGGGAACTAACTGGGTTCTAAAAACACAATGAGCCATTTCAATTGCATTTCAACGCAAATGGGACAGCGCTGTTTGCTTCTCCCTCCAAGCCGGACTTGAGGTGACATCACAACGGACTGTTGGGTATAAGCTGAATGAAGGCTAGCTTTTGGGTCTGTTCTGGGAAAAGGTTGTTCCTGTATCAAGTTTGGCTTTCTAGCTTTTTAAAAACCTAGCTTCGGAGTCATCCAGATCCCCTTCTGTGGCCTCAGTGAGGCCGCACCTTTCTGAATTTTCATCTCTTGTTCTATCACGTAAGGCATTGACACAAACCCATTCCCTGTGTCTTGGGATCACATGAGCTGTTATATATGAATGTTTAGCACAGTGCCTGCACGGGGCAAGATCTCAGTAAACATTAGTGGCTGTGACACTTCCACATCACAATATATTTGTAATAGTCTGGAGTTGAGTTTGAACCTCGCCCACGGGTGGACCTGCTTGATTCCTTTCTCATGCGTGGAACTGGATTATAAAGAAGTGCAGAGGCCCTGCATGGTACCAAGTGAGGTAGGAGGATCACTGCAAGAGAGTAGCCTGGGCTACATGGTAAATTCTAGGGCAGCTAGGGCTACCACTGTGAGACTTTGTCTCAAACCAAAGAAAAGAGGGTTATAAAAGTAACACGGGGATGGAGGGAAAGCTCAACAGCTGAGAAACCATACTGTTCTACTCAAGGACTCCAGTTCAGTTCCCAGCACCCACATCAGGTAGCTCACAAGAACGTATATCTCCAGCTCCGGTGAACCTGACACCCTCCTGCCTTCACTGGCACTAGGCACACGTGTGATACACACACACACACACACACACACACACACACATACAGGTAAAAACACAAACACAATAGAAAAAAATAATATCAATACAAAGTAAGATACAGGCCAGTGGTGGTGGCACAGGTCTCCGGAGACAGAGACAGGTGGATCTCTGTGAGTTTGAGGCCAGCCTGGTTTACAAAGTGAGTTCTATGACAGCCAGGACTACACAGAGAAACCCTGTCTTGGAAAAGAAAAAAAAAGGAAAGAAAGATACAGAAAAAACTTTGAAATAAAAATCTTCTCAATAATGTCGTCCATCCAGAAAGCATAACTCAATATTTTGTGGTGTTGCTTTAAACTTTTTTAAATATTATCTATCTCCATAATGATTTTAATAGAAAATCACCCTGTGCATGATTCCTTAGGATTAACTTTATTTAATGTCTTTTTATTTCACAAAGCATCAAGTCCTTTTTATTTTGTTTTAAATACATAATTGGCATACAATAAAATTGACCTATTGTGTGTGTGTGTGTATGTGAGAGAGAGAGAGAGAGAGAGAGAGAGAGAGAGAGAGAGAGAGAGAAGAGAGCAGAGGAGAGGAGAGGAGAGGAGAGGAGGGGAGAGGAGGGTGAGCCACGTCACACCAGTGGAGATCAGAGACCAACTTTTCAGGAGTCGGTTCTCATTTTCCATCTTGTCTAGGTAGAATCTCTCTTGCTTTTGCTGCTAATCTGAGTACTCTAGGTTAGCTGGCCTTGAAGCTTCTGGAAAATTCTCCTGTCTCTTCCTTGCATCTTCCGGGAAATTCTGAGAGCACAGAGGAGTGCCACAGCATCCGGCTTTTGCCTTGGTTTCCCAGGGTTGAACACGGGTTGCTAGGCTTTAGGTAATCGGGGTAAAATCTTGTAATCATTACTAAAACAAGATGAAGAACAGCCCCTAACGTTACCAGGGTCCTTGTGCTGGGCATGGTGACACGCACAACCGTAATCCTAACCCTGTGAAGGCTGAAGCAGGAGGATCATGGGTTCAGAGCCACATACTGCAATTTCGTTAGTTAACCTTGTTTGGAGGGATGAAGTTATTTTTAGCTGAGGGGAGGAGGTTGCTGTTTGCTATAAACACCCCGTGACAGAGGCTCTTGGAGCTGAGTCTTTGTCCCTTTTGGGATATGTTCCCTGTGAGAAATTCCTATGCAGTCCAAATTGCCCTTGGAAAAATTATGCCATCGCTGGCATGTCTGGAAGTCATTTCTCTGTACCCTCGCTGGGTCCATTTTTCAGAGTAACTGTGGTATTACATTTTAATCTAGGTTTCTGAGTTACTAGTAAACAACCTGTCCTTCCTATTTTTATTGGTCATACAACATACCATAATTTATATAAAGCGTATACAGGGCCAACTACCACCCTTCTGTAAAGAGCAGTGAAGAAAAGCCAGTACATGGCTCATGTTTACACATCTTAAAAACTCCTTCCCCCAAACTTCCAGTCTCAAACTGTTAAAAGCTCAGGCCGGAAGCCTTCTCTCTCAGCCAACCCTCTTCCATCCCTTTCTGTGTTCAGTTTACCCGTTTTCTCTTCTCCTCCAGGCAGGAAACTGGTCAGGGAAAGTAAGAAACAAAGACAAGGTCTCCCTGCAGACAGTCTCCCTTCCCCAAATTCACGTACTGACATCTCCTCCCCTGGCTGATTGTATTTGGAAGTCGGTTCTTTGAGAAGTTCCAATGTCAGGAGAGTAGGACTCTTACCCATGGGATTATAGCACCCTTCTAAGTAATCCCAACATTGGGGAGTCAGCAGCAGGGAGGACCCCCGAGACTTGCTGGCCAGCTGGTCCAGCCTAATCAGCAAGCTTCAGGTTTGGTGAGACACACACAAACACACACACACACACACACACACACACACAGGAGCAGGGGCAGGGAAGCATGGGACTAGCTCCATCTCTTCCTGCCACAGGACAGAATAACTCATCCGTTTGCAGCTCAGGGGAAGACCCTCACCAGTACCTACCATGTTGCTGAAGCTTGGGGATGGTACAATCGGGAAGTTTCTATGCTTTCACATCCCCTTCCCTTTCTTCCTGCACGCCCCTCATTTTATGCCTGAGTACACTCTCACAACCAGTCAATACATTCTTCATCCTCTGAGTTTTTTCCCTTCTCCAAACCAAAACAGCACAACAGGACTCTGGCAGACCAGAAGTGCCAGCCTGTATCCCGGTCTTTCCCTACCTGGGAAATGGACAGAACATCTCTCAGTGTTTTCAATTTGAGCCACAGTAGCAGTATCTACACGTCTTCAGTAACTCACATTGAATTGTGACCCAAATCGAATCCCATTGCAATCTAAGTTCTTCCTGTAAGCCCCAAATGGACATCTGTCCCAAAGCCACACACCTCAGTGGCAGTCACCTGCCTTCTTTCTCTCCTTTGCTTCTCAAGGAACACTGCCCAAGAAAGTTCCAGAAAGAGTCTGACTCCTGCTCTGATCTGGCCCTATACTGTAAGATGCTGATTTTGCTAAGGTCCGTGGGGATGCAGGAAGAGCTGCCCCCACTTCTTGCAGGGCTGCTTGCTTCCCCTGTGGTGCACGGCAGCTGAGCCAGTACCCCAATCTCAAAAGTTCCCTCCTCAAGCCAGTTCTTTGACTCATTGCTCCAGCCAGGGTGCTGGAGCCCAGCAGAATCAGGTGTGGTCTCTTCCTCATTGCCCCTGACACCCCTCTTCCATTTTTCCTCTTCAGGGAAAAGTCTCCAAAGCAATCATACGCATACATCCCTGTGCAAACAAGGAACAATACTGAACCAGTATTGTGCTAGACCCTTTGGCAAAACATCTTCTCAGATTTCCCTTTTTCTTCTCTTTAGAGACAGGGGGCTCTCATTCTGCAGCTCAGGCTAGCTTCTTGACTCAGGTTCCCTCCCAAGTGCTGGAATTACAGGTATGAACCATGACATGCAGCTTAGAAATATTTTTGTTTTGTTTTGTTTGTTTTGTTGAGGCAGAGACTCTTGTGTAGCCTAGGCTGGCCTCAAACTCACTAGGTAACACAAAATGACCTTGAACTTCTCATCCTCCTGTGTCCAATCCCTGAGTTCCGGGGTTACGGGTGTGCACCACCACACCTAGCTAAGTGGTATATCTATACAGACTTTACAAATACTTGTGTGCTGTTGGATATCTTTCTGTATGCTGTGAATATGTGTTGCTCTAATTGTTTGATAAATAAAGCTGCTCTGGCCTATGGCAAGGCAGCTTAGAGGCAGGCGGGAAATCCAAGCAGATATATGGAGAGAAGAAAGGAGAGGAGGGAGAGATGCCTAGCCACCACCCAAGGAGAAGCAAGATGCCAGCAGACCGGTAATGCTACGGCCACATGACAAAACATAGATTAATAGAAATGGGTTAATTTGCCAGGCGATGGTGGCACACGCCTTTAATCCCCGCAGGGGGGCAGAGAGAGGCAGATCTCTGAGTTCGAGGCCAGCCTGGTCTACAGAGTGAGATCCAGGACAGGCACCAAAACCACACAGAGAAACCCTGTCTCAAAAAAAAAAAAAAAAAAAAAA
>CABHPH010161121.1:7846-48499 GCA_902168325.1 Peromyscus nudipes
TAGATAGATAGATAGATAGATAGATAGATAGATAGATAGATAGATAGGGTGGGTGGGTGGATGGATGGATGGATGGATGGATGGATGGATGGATGGATGGATGGATGGATGGATGGATGGAAAGACAGACAGACAGATAGACAGATAGACATGTGTATCTTCTTTACCCATGCCCTGGATAGGCTGTGGGTCCGGAAGCACCACTATAGGAAGTGGTGCTTTAGGAACACCCCCAGCCAGCTCCATATATATATATATATATTTCAGTGTCCCCTGGGCTAGCTTCAAATAGCAGCCACTTTAGCATCCAAAGCCTTAAACCAAATTCTTCTGTTTTTCTGAAGAAGCATTCTGGCCCACAGTGTCCTCTTCAATTCTGAATCCCTCACTGGTTCAAGAGGGCAAGGTCATCCCTCAGGTAGGTGGTTCCATCTCCAGCACCTTCCATGGTGACCATCACATATTACATGATCTCTCCTCAATATTCTCATGGGATTGGGTGCAGGAACGCTCTCCCAAATCCACAGATGTTCAATTTCCTTATGTAAAACTGTATAGTGTATGCATGTATTATGTATATTTTAAGTCATCTCTAGGAGGTGTAGGGATCACCTAATGAAATGTGGATTCTATATAAACAGCTGTTCTTAGGACATCATAATCAGAAAAGAAATCTGTACAACTTCAGGGCAGATACAACTAATTTTTCCAAATATTTTCAACTCTGTTGAATCCACAGATGCAGAACCAAGGATAAAGAGGGCCAGGTGTAATTGGCAGGAGTGATTTCATGAGCCTAAGTGCCCCAGAAAAGTAAGATGAATGTTCTAATGGCACAGAACAGCCCAGTGAAGCTTAGCACATGTCTGTGCTATGAGACCATGAGCCCCAACATTCAAGTTCAATGCCAAACAACTCTCTTGTCTTCTGCTCATTTCCAAACCTCTCTACCTATGTTTCCTCTTATAGTGGAAGAAGTAATGGTCACCTGGCCCAACCCAGTGAAAACTCAATGAATGAATGGAATTGATGGCCTTTATGAACAATGCCACACTGCAGAGGTGCAAGAACAGTCACTTCTTCTCAAGAGCAAGGACCATACTGTACAGGCCTTACCTCTCCCTACTAGATGAGGTGGGCAAAAGCCCAGCTTCATGTTTCTCATCCATTAAAGGCCTGATGGTCTGGAGCCCTGAAAGCCTGGTGTTCTTTCTTGAAATATCTTTGTCCAAATTGATCCAATGATGCCTGTTCAGGCGTCAGTTGGTTGCAAAATATCATAGATTTTAGTCTCTGCTACAATTGAGTTTATGTTGACTTTGTCCCCTACCTCTGCCCAGAACTCTAGAAGCATCCTCCCCACTGGGGAATTGCCACAGAGAAGAAGGCATGCCAGTTGCCTGAAATCACCTCTCCCTGGTTTGCTAATGCTGTCACTGCTCCCAGAATGTCAGAATGTCATTCATGTTCTTCAGATGAACAGAGAAGAGAGAATGAAACAATATCCTTTCTTTATTTAACATTATTGATTCTTTGTGATTTTCACATCATGCATTCCAATCCCACTCTTCTCTCCTTCCCCTCACATCCACCCTCTGCCCTTGCTACCCCCCCCAAAAAAACAAAATTTAAAAGAAAAAACAAAAACAAAACAAAACAAACAAAAAAAGGGAGAAGAATCTCATTGTGGGAGCTGTAATGTGGCCCATTGAGTCACACAGTTTACCTTTCCATTCATTCATCTTTACTTGCAAGTGTTCATTTGCCATGAGTCACTGGTCTGGCTCGAAGTCTCTGGTTTCTGCTATACCACTGGTAATGGGCTCTCAGTGGGGCTCATCTTGGCTATCCTGCTGTTGTCCTGTGCCGAGGAGATCCTGCTGTTTTAGCTCTGTAGGTTTGTCCCTTTCACATGCTCCAACAGTTCATAGATGAGGTAGATGTTGGGATGGGCCAAATCACAGCCCTGGTTCTGGGCCTAGGTGGTAACTGGGTTGGTCAACACAGCACCTTTCCCTCATCATTACTACCTGGGTGAGCTCTCCAGCATTGCCTCTGCTAGCTCCGCCAATACAGCCTGCAGCAAGGAGCAGGGCCAGTTCTTCTGCTCTCAGGTCCTCAGATCTGGGTCCCCTACACTCACAACACCAGGGTCAGCTCTACTGTTTTGCTGGTGAGGTGCAGGACCCTTTCTGCCAATTGCTGTAGGGGTCATTGAAGGAGGGGCAGGGTCAGCTATCCTGCTCTTACACCCTCAGGGATGGCTCACCTGGGGTCAACTCTAGTGTGCTACCCAGGCAGGGTGTAGGGCCTGCTCTCCTGTGTGCATGTGCTGCAGCTGGTGAGGGTCAGGGTTAGCGCTCCCATTCTCATGACCCCAGGGCCAGTTTCTCACCTGCCACAGGTGGCAATGGGTGAGGGGGGATGGAATCTTTCTCTTACCCATGCCACCACACAATAACAACAGGAGCAGGGTCAGCTCTCCTGCTCTCATGTCCTCAGGGTCAGCTCACTTGCATCCCTGGCTACAGGGTCAGCTCTAGTATGCTGCCCTGGTGAGATGAATGCTCATGGTGAGGGATGGAGCCATCTTTCCTGAGTGTGGGGTACCAGCTCTCCACTGAGGGGAGGAGACAGCTCTCCTGCTGCAGTATCCAGTGAGGGGCATGGCCAGCTATCCTAAGGCCAGTGAAGGGCAGGGTTGGCTCAGCACAGCATAGTTCCAATGACCCCCTGTGCTAATATGGGTCATGGGCATCATCACAGACCCCAGCAGCAGCATGACCACAGACCCAGACATGGCCCTTGGCAGCAGCTTGGGCCCAGATATCACCATGGCTCTAGTGGCATCACAGGCCACCCAGATCAGTATGACCCTGGCGGCAGCATGGCCCTCAGACACCACCATGGTCTCAGGTGGCTGATCAGACCCCCATCATCCATATAACCCATGGTGGTAACAGGAGCCACAGACTTCAATCAAGACCATAGCTGCTGTAGGGCCACTGAGACAGACATGGCCCTGGGCAGCAGCCCTAGCCTGGACAACACCATGGCCCTGGGTTATAGTGCAGGCCACTCACATCAGTATGGCCCTGGTAGTGGCACAGCCCATGGACATCCTCATGGCCACAGGTTGTGGCCTAGACCCCGGGCATTCATGTGGTCTTTGCTTGCAGTAGAGGTCATTGACGACAATATAGACCCAAAAGAAAAAGCCTGATACATTTGCATTGGGTGCCAAAATGTTGTTTTACCTTTATTAAAGTGGCTGTGCTTTAAACTACTAGTGGCCCAGCTAGCTCAGTCAGTAGAGCATGGGACTCTTAGTCCCAGAGTCATGGGAGCCCCACTGTGGGCACCAAATGTATCAGGCTTTTTCTTTTAGGCCACCAACCAGCTCCCAAATCAAGACAGGGAGACTTATTAGTTTTGAATGCTCGGCCTAGCTTAGGCTACTTTCTGGCTAGCTCTTTTAACTTAAATTAACCTGTTTCTCTTTATCTACCTTTTGCCTTGGGGCTTTTTACTTCTCTTTCCTTCTTTATATCTTACTTTCACTGTTTCTTGTGCCTGGCTAGCTGGTGGTTGCCTGGCTTCTTGCCTCAGGCATGTCCCCCTTTCTCTTCTCTCTTCTTCCTCTTGTTCTTCTCTCTCAAGCCTAGATTTCTCCTCCTATTTATTCTCTCTGCCTGCCAGCCCTGCCTAGCCTTTCCCTACCCAGCTATTGACCATTCAGGTCTTTATTAGACCAATCAGGTGCCTTAGGCAGACAAGGTGAAACAAATAGAACACATCTTTACATAATTAAACACACATCCTTACATCATTAAACAAATGCAGCATAAACAAATGTAACACACCTTTCCACAACTAAAGTAATATTCTGCAGCATACACAAATGTAACACATCTTTGCCTAATATAAATAATATTCCACAACACTTGGCATGTTATTCCAGCCTATAGACCCAATACCCTAGAAAAGTGCTAGTTTTGAGTGGGGTCTGGAAGAAGAGAAGGCTTTTCTACAGGTTCTGGTTGCTGTGCAGGCTACTCTACCACTTGGACCATATGATCCAGCAGATCTGATAGTGTTTGAAGTGTGAGTGAAAATAGGGGTGCTGTTTGGAGCCTTTGTCAGACCCCTATAGTGAATCACAGAGGAGGCCTTTGGAGGTTTGCAGCAAGGCTCTGCCAGCATCAGTAGACACCTATTCTACCTTTAAGAGACTGTTCTTGGCCTGTTATTAGCCCTTACTAGGAACTGAATATTTGACAATGGGCCGTGCTACCATGTGACCTGAGTTGATGTTATCTGAGCCATCAAACCAAAAAGTAGGATGCACAGAGTAGCAATCCATTTTAAAATGGAAGTGGTATAAAGTGATTAGGCCTGTCATAGTTTGAATGTAATTGGGCCCCCATAAGCTCATAGGGAGTAACAGTATTAGGAGGTGTGGCTTTGTTGGAGTGGGTATGGCCTTGTTGGAGGAAGTGTGTCACTGTAGGGGCAGGCTTTGAGGTTTCTTATGTGCAGGATACCACCTAGTGAGTCAGTCGACTTCCTGCTGCCTTCTGGTCAAGATGTGGCCAGAACCATGTCTGTCTGCACACTGCCATGCTCCCCATCATGATGATAATGGACTGAACCTCTGAACTGTAAGTGAGCCACCCCAATTAAATGTTTTCTTTCTAAGAGTTACAGTGATTATGGTGTCTCTTCACAGCAATAAAAATCCTAACTGAACAAAAAATTGGTACCTGGGAGTGGGATATCACTGTGGTAGGCCTAACCATATAATTGTTTGGAGTAATTTGGACATCGGTACTTTGGGTTATGAAAGCAGTGGAATGCGTTAAGCACTGCTTAATGGGCCATACTAGTAGAAGCATGGATGACAGAGGTGCTAAGAGTCGAGGAATCACTCAAAAGGTTTCCGAGAATAATTTTAGTGTGCTGCTTAGAGATCATTCTTGTGATATTTTGGTGAAGAAAGTGGCTGCCTTTTGCCAGGTCAAAAGAGTCCTGCTGAGGCTAAAGTGAAGAGTTTTTGGATTAATTCCATTGGCAGAAGAAATCTCAAAACAGTCTTGGATAGACTCTGCCATGTGGCTATTAGTGGTAATTCAAATGAAGATTTATAATGAAAAGGAGCAAGCTGAACAGAGTAAATTACAAATGTAAATTTTGAGGAGAAAAAGAGCACCAGGAAGTGGGATGGAGCTAAATCCTTTGTCCAGGGAGATAAATTGATTAAAAAATGTAATAAATGGAGTGGTGACCTCAGGGCAAGCTCTCACCCAGCTGAGTTTCCAACTTGTAGAAAGAAACTAAAGGAAAGCTTAGAACCAGGTGTGGTGGGGTGGCATACATTTAATTCCAGCCATGGGAAGACAGAGGCTGGTGGAACTCTGAGTCTGAGGGCAGCTTGGTCTACAGAGCAAGTTCCAGGACAGCCAAGCTTAGGCAGTGAAGGCCAGAAAGCTGATGAAGATGTAATTGAATGATGGGGCCATGTTCCAGCCCCAGTAAGCAGCAGAACTTGGCAGTTTCAGTTACTTGGTTCTGGCTTTAGAGTTAAGGAGAGAAGAAAGGAGTTATGGAGTAAAGCCACTGAGGCCAGGCATGTCTCAGGGGTGTTCCTGAATGGAGGCCTAATAGGGAGGCCATTGCATGAAGTTGTGAAGTTGAAGCTTGGATTGTCTTGGAGAACCCAAGACATTAGCGATGCCAGAGTTGTGGGATACTGTTGAGGAGAGCTGCTAATAGGGAGTGGAACCAGCCCAAGAGAAAGAATTGTGTTGCAGTCGACAAAACTGAACAGAGTTGGAGATCTGAAGAGCATTTCAACATCAGACATGAAGATGTAGAGTTTGTCCAGCTGGTTTTTGGTCTAGCTTTGGTCCATAGTTCCTCACTTTGCTCTCTTCCCTATATTTTAGAATGGTAATATATATCCTGTGCCATTGTATGTTGGAAGTATGTGATCTGCTTTTTTATTTTGATTTTTTTTATAAGTGATTACAGTTAAGACATTACATGACTCTCAGAAGAGACTTTGAACTTTGGACTTTTAAACGTTGTTGAAACTGTAATAGACTATGGGGACTTTTGAAGTTGGACTAAATGCTTTTTGCAGTAGGCTATTGTTACAAGCTTATGGGGGCAAGGCAGTAAAATGTGGTAGTTTGAATGTAATTGGCCCACATAAGCTCATAGGGAGTGTCAACATTAGGAGGTGTGGCTTTGTTGGAGTAAGTATGTTGGGAGAAGTGTGTCACCGTGGGGGTGGGCTTTGAGGTTTATATGTGCAGGTTACCGCCCAGTGAGTCAGTTGACTTCTTACTGTCTTCTGGTCAAGATGTAAATGGCACCACATCTGTTTGCACACCACCATGCTCTCCTTCAGGATGATAATGGACTGAAACTCTGAACTGTGAGCCACCACAATTAAATGTTTTCTTTATAAGAGTTGCAGTGGTCATGGCATCTCTTCACAGTGATAGAAACCCTAACTGATACAGGCCTGTAGAACTGAGTTCTGTGTAACTGTGTGCTGTAGTGTATGTGAATACAGTGTTCACCTTGTGATGAAATTACTTAATAAAAGTTTTCTCAAAATACACCCTCATTGTTAATTGATCCATGACTGTGTATTGTAAGCAAAACAAGTTCTTGTTTTCTCTTTTTAAAAAGATTGATTTATTTTTATTTTTTTATTTTACATGTATAAGTGTTTGTCTGTGTGTATATACATACTGTATGTATGCCCAATGTTTGTGGAATCCAGAAGAGGGCATCAGTTCCCTGGAACTGGAGTTACAGGCAGTTGTAAGTTACCATGTAAATACTGGGTACCGAACCTGCTCGAGCAGCAAATTCTCTTAACCACTGACCCATCTCTCCAGTTCCAAGAGTTCTTTTTAAATTAAGTTTTAGTTATCCTAAACAATAGTGGGTTTCATTGTGGCATTTCCATATCCAAATCATTGTATTTTGATCATGAACGGTTATATGTGCCATTTTTGGCAACTGCTCTACTTTCAAGATAGTCTATAAAATCAGGGCTGGAGAGAGAAAGCTCAGTGGTTAAGCACACAAGGATCTGAGTTCTAGCCTCAGAACTCACAGTGGAAATACTTTTTTTTTAAGCTGGTCAGAGCTGCTTGTGTTTGTAGCCCCGTCAGCTGGCAGGTGGATCCTTGGGGCTGGCTGGCCAATCAGCCCAGCCTAGTAGGTGATGTCTTGGCCACTGAAAAACCTTGTCTCAAAGAAAAGATGGATGACACCTAAGGAAGGGCACCCGAATTTTCTTCTAGCCTCCACACGCATATGTGCACACATGTAGCTGCACACATATGAACACATATGCAGGCCAAAAGCACACACCTACACAAAAACATTATATCAAAGACTCTGTCCTCCCCAGGGATGGTCCCCTTAAGTAGTTATCCAATACTATGTGGTCAGCCCTGGGGAGAAAAAAAAAAACACTAAATGGACTCAGCAGGTTGCATTTATATATTTATATGTATTTATACATTTAACAATAATAACTAAATAAAAAAGCAAACAATGGAGATAATGCATGGCAGTGAAAGGGTGGCATAGAGGTAGAGGAGGGAAACAGTTAAGTGGGGAAGCGTGATACGGTAACAGGTGATTGCAAACAATCAGAGTATACTACATGCATTTATGAAACATCATAAGGAAATCCATTCACTTGTATAATTAAATAACACATAATAAAAGTACAAAAAGAAATTAAAAAGAAATGTCTATCGCTACAAATAATATGAATTTGGGCAAGTATTTTTTCAGAGAAACTAAAATGAGAAGCTCACAATATGTAAAACGTATTTGCCTTTGTGAATGAATGTAAAACAAAGTTACTAAAAATAGAACCTAGGACCAGCAAAATGTTAAGCCAGCCAAAAATCCCAGCACAGATGGGGTAGGGGGTTCATGGAGTTGCACCTCTATTTGAGGAGCCATCGGCATTGATGGCTGCCGGTGGAGGGAGATTCAGCCTCCTTCAGGGATGTGGCCCCTGTGAGGTCTACCCATGTGCCAGTAGATGGGTTTATACCCATGCACACAGAGGCAACACTAATTGGACTCAGTGGGTTACATTTAAAAAAAAAAGTTGGGATGAAAAGTGGTGGGGTGAAAAGAGATAACCTAGCAGGGAGGAAATGGGAGTGGATTTGGTGACTACACATTATATGCATCCATGAAATTCTCGAACAATTAAATAGAAGTAAAAGAAAAATAATAATAAAAAAAATCCCTTCAGGTCTCTGGAGGATATTTTCCCCATTTTGTCTACGCGTTCTCTCCTCTACTTACACAGAGATCTGTACTTTCAAATTACAGGGCTCCCAGTGGAAGACTTTGTGTTGGCAACTAAGATTTTAAAACCCAATAAAAAAGATAAACTGGAGTGGCAAGTAGTCAAAGCTACGCAGCTGTACAAACTAAAGCTTCCATTTGGAAGAAGCCTGTATTTCTGCATCTGTGCATCTGCAGCAGGGAACCGGGCAGCCCAGCCCTGAGCACATCCACAGACCAACTAGGAAAACAGCAAAAATCCTGACATTTCATCCTCGCTCAAGGGAATCGGGAAGGTGATACAATGAATGGCCATGGTGGACGCTCAGCATTTCTTCACTTTTCAACTCTCTTCCCGTATTTGTCTCCTTAATTTCTGCCATCCCTCTCACAGCCTGCTTGTGTCTTTTGCATGTACGTTTCTCCTGCCTGTCCCTTACTCTTTGTTGTTGTTTGTTTGTTTATGCCCCAAACACTCTCACCCAAGAGTGTTGCCCGTTTTGTCTTTATTTCCTCACGGCTCTTTTATGGGAACCAAAGTCCCTGGAGCAAGCTGCTGTGAGGCTCAGCATCCTTCCTGGAACAGGCAGAGGAATCCAGCTCTGTGTTTCAAACAGATTCTCCCTGGTGTGCAGAAGGGACATAAAACTGAAGTGTGTTTTTCATGCAAACCCATTTCTTTCAGCCCTAACATTTGTGAGTTGTTTCCAACTGTCCCAACATCCATAGCAAAAAGAAAGCTAAGTCGGGGCCTTGTCTCTTTTGAGAGCATTGCTAAAAAGATGCATCTCCCAAATGAGGGATAACAAGGATCGAATCTAGAAACCAGAAACTAATGTGAGGACCACTGAGCACAGTTGGGATATCTGGAACCCAGGAGAGGGAAGTTAATGAAAAAGGGGCCTTGAGGTCAGAGAGACAGGTTCAAGTCCTGAACTCAGAATTTAGCAACTGTGGGATTTTAGGCATATTCCTTCACAGTTCTGGAGTTTTGTTTCCTTACCTGGGAAAACAATAAAACTAATCTAACATTGATAAAGACATAAAACAAAGAGTGTTTGGCAAGAGTTCAATACAAAGAGTTCCTTAAAAATCAATAAATATGAGTCACTAGAATGAGCCTTTAATATACCTTGCCAGACCCCCACTTCCAGGTCTGTTTACTTCCAGAATGCCATATTCTGTACCAATTACCCTACAGAATGTTTCATATCTATATCAACACCCTCAAACATCCTTATGAAATTCTGTAATGTTTTCTGTTTATTTGCATCATAACAGAATGTTCTACACGATATTCATGGCATTTTCAATGAGTCTTTGAACTCTTCAAGTTGTCTTCTGGTGAAATATCATAAATGAAGTCATTTTCATGTGTTCAAACACACACACACACACACACACACACACACAGGCAGTTGGTCTAGATAGCCACAGACTTACTCTGTAAACTCAACCAACCATGTATAGAAAATAGAAAATATTCTAACATATATGTTATACAGGAAAATATGTACAGATTATATAGAAATACTACATCACTTTGTATAATCTCCTTGACAGGCTCCTAGAACACATCTCTCACAGATACTAAGTGATGACTATACACACACACATGCAGATGTGCATGTGTGTGTGTATATTTTTACCCTTACTTGCAATATTAAGTGACCAACTTCCAGTCAGTTCTTTAATAGTGTCAATAAAGCAGGCAGTCATGACTTTGAGCCTTCTAAGAGTGGATTGAAGGTTTTCAAATACATTTTCCAATTTATCAAATCATAGCAAAATAATAAACTATACTTCAGGCAGCCTGGGGTAGCCTTATGAAATTGTTATGATTTGTTCCTGAGATAGAGTACAAATTCCATGGTAATCGTCACCGAATTTTAATAAGAGTGAAAGGAAGACGTAATTAAAGTGTTCTTTGTGGCTTTTCCTCTTTTTTTTTTTTTTTTTTTTCTAACCACAGCCATCTGCAAGCACTTCCCCGGGCGTCTTATCTCTATTGTGCAGGCACAGTAGAATCTTTATCATGTCTGGCAGGGGCTGAGGCAAAGAGGCACATAAAAATAATGGCTGTGCTCTCATTCTTAAAAACACAACACTGTCTTCTCCTCTTTCAGGCATCGAACTCCAGATGGAGTTCTCTGTGCTTAAATGTGAAATGCTAGTGTGTGTGTGTGTGTGTGTGTGTGTGTGTGAGAGAGAGAGAGAGAGAGAGAGAGAGAGAGAGAGAGAGAGAGAGAATGGCTCCCTCTTAATCAGTTCTAAGAATTCCAGTTATTGCACTGTAAAATACAGTCCTTTTTCTAGAGCATAAATTTTTCCAAGTAGCAGAAGAGGCAGGCATATGAAATAGCATAGCATTTTTGTTTTTCGCTTCATGATTCAAGGTTTTAAGAGAATCTGATTGCTTTCTCTAGGTACTTACCCACTAGTAGCAAGCAACAGAAGAACTGTACATCTTGAATGCTTAATTATGAGAAACACGGCTTGCACACAAAAAAGATAAAAAGGATGCGACAAGTGAAGGAATGTTCTCTGTGCAATTTGGAACACTGATCTTGGAGAGGGGTGTATATTACCATGGAAATAGGCCCGTGACACATTAAGTGACAAGGAAAAACAGCCAGCGCAAAGCTGCCTGCACAGTGCAGTGTGGCTCTGCTTCTATACAAATCAACAGACGTTAGATGAAAGCTTACTATGATGGGTTATTTTTATTTTCTAATGTGTCTATTCTGTGCTAGCAAGAATAAACAGACATTACTTTTATAATTACAGAAGATCTTTAAAACATAAGCTGTGGCTCTGGCTCTGTAGCACACATTCCATTGAATGCACCTATGAAACTCACATCAAATGCAAGGATGGACTTGAACACGGGTGGTAGTGGGTGGATAGGATAGAACAGAGGTTGAACCCACCCATCCAGTGGTTATTCCACCATCCTCCCTTCAGTATCGTTCATCTTGAATCAAAGACATCCTGGGTGCCAAAAGTAATGCACACTAGGTATGGACATAATAAGCATGGAGGGAAAAGTCCTCTCTCTACTCTCCTACAAGAATGCTCCCCTTTTATGCTGGTGACCCTAACGGCAGCACACTGATAGCAGGAAGACACAGAAAGTTCTTCTGTCCACTCAACATAACTATAGTTCTAAGATTTTTTTCAATGAATACACATTGCTGAATCCCCTCTACAATGTCTCTATTCTGCTGCTATTTGGTCCTGAGAGTGGCCTTAGTTGTGAGAAGTTCAAGGGGGAAACTAAATATCCAGACTTCTGACCAGAGAGCTGAAAAAGGAAGTCCTGGGTTGTGGTGAATGATAAAGATGGATGAGACTAAGAAAGTGATTCCAATGAAGTCATGTGTGAACCCCCAGCCGCCTCTACTACACATTTAAATCTGAGCCTGATAAGCATATCATGGGCTCTGAGAACTGAGTTGCAGACTCACAGGCTATCCCATGGGACAGTCTATATAGTAATAAAAACAGAATTATGTTGAAACCAGAACCCAGAGAATGAAACAGGCCGGAATTTGTGGCACGAACTTAATCTAATGATTGCTTGCCAAAACAACAACTAGAACTACAAATTCGAAAATCTTGTAAGAGTTTAAGTAAGATCCAGGGCTTTGTAGTGCAATGGGTTACCCAGGGTATAATCTAAAATTAATTGCCACACAAAGAAGCAGGGAAATAGCAACCCCCCCCCCAACCATCCCACACACATATACATAAGAAAAAAAAATTTACAGATCCTACCTAGCTTTGAAGTCACGGCAATGTTAGAATTCCCAAAGATTTTAAAGCAGGTATTATAGCAGGCTGTAAGTTCCATGACCTAAGAATTCCAAATCATAGCTGGAAGATATCAGAAGAACAAAGAAAGAATAGCCCACCGAAATGCGCATTGTCTTCTAGGAACACTGTAGATAAGATGTGTCTATGTAGGTAGATAAGAGGAGAAGGATAATCATGATATGCCATGCACACATAATCAAAAGAAACCTTACAAAACGGACACAGAGATCCATGCCTGTAATCTTAGTTATATAGGAAGCTGAAGCGGAAAGATCACAAATTTGAGGCCAGCCTGAGCAGCAGAGTGAGATCATATCTTTAAAATAATAAGCAAAAGGGAGGAGAAGAAAAAGTAAAAAGAGAGGGAGGGAATAAAGAAAGGCGGGATGGAAAGAAAAGAGAAAACAAAGAAGAAAAATAAATGCTCTACATTAACGTGAGATCGTTTTGCCAGATTTAAGAACAAAAATATCACCAGGACTAAAGAGGTTGTAAAATGATCATGAAAATATCATCAAGAACTCACAATGATCCTGTGTTTACTCTTAGTAACAAAGCCTCAGATGAATGAAGCAAATGCTAAGGGTGAAGAGGAGAAATTGAGAAGTCCGTAATTAGAAGCAGAGACTTCAACAATCCTTCACTCACTAATCAAACAATTAGACAGAAAATAACCATGGACGCAGAGAACTAAAATGACTATTTCAAACAGAGAATACTCCACTCAGTGATAACAGAGTAAACATCATCTTCAGGTACAAAGGAACTCTCATCATAATAAACTATCCTTGGGTCATGAAACTCACAAAGGAAAAGAATTTAACTAAGTATGCTTTCTGGCCATAGTAAATTCAATCATGCTAAAAGAAATACATGTGTGTATGAGTCCTTATGAGTGTATGTATGCATGGTGGGGAGTCCATACACATGCAGAGGCCAAAAGAGAGTGCCAGGTGTCCACCTCTATGACTCTCCATCTATTTTTTTTAACACATTTTAAGACTTTTTGACATTCCTTAGAAATTATAATATAATCATAACATTTTTCCTGCCCTTTCCTCCCGCCAAAGCCTCTCACACACCCCTCCCCTTTCTCCTACCAATCCATGGCCTCTTTTTTCACCGTTATCTCTCCCTACTCTTTTGAGGCAGGGTTTCTCCATGAGCCTGAAGCCCCTATTTTCTCTGGTAAGCTAGAAGCCAGTGAGCTCCAGCTTCCCCTGTCTCCACCCTCGTTGGGGCTGGGGTTTCAGGTGTGCACCGATGCCTAACTTCTTATGTGAGTGCTGGGATTAGAACTCTCATCCTCATGATTGCACAGCAACTGCTTCTAACCACTAAGTCACCTCTCCAGCCCAGAAACTTTGAGAGCCTGCCAATAGGAACTTCCGCTTAGCTTTGACCTATTGAGAAATGGAGTTCCCTAGCCATAGCTCCCACTCCTATGCAGCCCCTGACTGAAAACTACAGAAGATGTCTCAGAGAAAAAGTCCAATTGAAGAAAACTAATTCTTAGATGTGTATTACATTAACCAAGTTGCAGATAAGATGGGTTATAGTTGAACTATCTTAGCTGCATGTTGGTGTTCCTTGTTTGCCTTTGGTGAACACGACCTTGCTGCTGAAGAACAGAGGAAGAAGAGCCATCTGCCACAGAGCAGGCCTCCCTCTTCCATGCCACCTACTGACGCTTTGTCAAAATGGCTGGAGAATATTGTCCTATAGCCACACAAGGCTAGGCTAGGTGTGTGTGCATCACTACCCTTTGATATCACAATAGCCATGTGACATTATTCTCACAGTCTTTTCCCACCATAATAAGAGATGAGAAAGCTGAAAATTCAAACACATGTAGTCATTCTCAAAGTTACATTGCTGTTAGGAGGAGAGCCAGGTCTTCTTACTCTCCAATTCAGGCCTCTCAGTCTGTCACTCTGCAATATGGGCATGCTGACAGTAGATCTTCTGAGTGAGCAGAGGAAACCTTTGCTCTGGAACATGGCAGAGAGGGGATTTTGGTGGCGTCTTGCAGAATGAAGTGGAAGAATATTAGTCAAACACAGGATGTTAGCAGGAAGGAGAATGCCTGTGGGAAATTTCAGATCAATGTGAGGACTCAGACTGAGCCCTTTCAACAGTGATGAGCTCCTGATAAGCTCTAAGAAGGAGAGCAAATCAGACAACGACTCCCCACAACCTCCTGAATCTAGAGCAAGGAGGTGGAGTCTGCTTCAACCTAGGTCTGCTGATAAGAGCTACCACTGACCCCAGGGAGGCATGAAGCATCTTGTGTTACTTTCATAGAAAGCAGAAACTGAGTTGTGCTTCAACACCTCACTCTTTCTGAACTCACAAAGGTACCAGAAAGTACAAAGGATTTAATGAAGAAATCTGTTGTCTCTTCTAATGGGGTTGAGGTGGCAGTTTGTCAAGTCAAAGTCCTGTGTATATTGTTTGTGGCTGTCTGTGGACCACATAGAACAGCAGACAGCTGCCAGGTGCTCTCCATTCCACCAGGAGGGCTGCCTTCGGTGAGGATGAACTAGTGGAGCCCCAGATGTCCAGAGTCAAGGAGGGAGTTGTGCCCAAACCCCCCTTAGAACTGGAGACTGTATCTAGAATATCATGTAAGACATCAGCACCAATGGATTTCTCTGAAGATCACTTGAAACCAGCAGCCAGTTTCAACTACCTGCCAAACCTAGAGTGTACTAATTACATTGTCTGTGAGTGTCTGTCTCATGCTGGTTCACAGGCAGTCTATCCTACTAAGTGGGGGAAGAAGCCCCCTCCTAAGACATGTGCACAGGTTGCAGTGGGACTGTCCGAGATGGAAGAGGGGGAAGAAACTTCAGTTTTCTATGAGGACCAAAGTTTCAGTGGGTGTCATGGCGAACTTTTTGTGTCAATTTGGCTATATCATACCACCCTGGTCAGACACCATTCTAACGCGTCTGGAAAGGTATTTTTTAAATGAGAGTAACACTTGTCAGTAGTCTTTAAATAAACGGGTTACCCTCCATTATGTAGGTGGGCTTCATCCAATGAGATGAAGCTTCAAGAGATGAAAATTAAGACCTTGGAGAATAAGAGAATCTCGCCTCCAGACTGGCTTTATGATCAAAGTCTCCAGCCCATTGGTTGCCTCTGCAGATCCATGCTCCTTAACCTGTGCCATGACAACATGGGCCAGTTCCCTAGTCTTTAAGTCAATAGTTTCTGTGGTCAGGGGACACAGACAGGCAGCCACAGAAAGAGAAGATAGACAGATCCATATGTATCTCTTCCTATTGGTTCTGCTTCTCTGGTAAGACCTAATTCTTATAGTTTCTATAGTGTCTGTGCACTAATTGTAGAAATGGCATTCCTATAACAATAAGCAGTAAAGGAATTATATCCAAGGCAGAGTATCTGAGAGGGTATGGAAGTTGTGCACTGTGGTAGAATTAATGAGGGAGGGGAAGGGAATGACGACGTCAGAGGTGATGGCTTCTTTAGGAGTACGGTGTGCACAGAGAGGCTGACCAAGAGCCAGCATCCGACTGGCACATGAAAACTCAAAACCAAAAGTCTAGAAAAGAAAACCACATCCTGAATCCCAGGAACTTAGTGATAACGGATAAGCACAGAGGAAGAGAACAGGGTGGACAGGGCTGGAGTTGGTCCTTGGCTTACAGGACCTTGGAGTCTATGAAATTTGGTGCATGTCTTTAAAAACTGAAAAATGAATATTCCCAAATACAAAAGGTGAATATTTCTTAAAATAAAGATAAGTCACATTTTATCTATTTATTTAATTTTTATATATTATATTTTGATCATATTGCCTCGTTCACCTAACCCCTCCCAGATTTCCCCTACCTCCCTTCCCATCCAACTTTATGTTCTTTCTCTCTTTTTCAAAAACAAAAAAACTCACAGAAACACACAAAAAATGAAAACAAATAAACAAAAAACCAATAAGGCAAAAAAAAAATGTCCCAACCAACAAAACAAAACAAAAAGTCCACAAAAAAAAAAAAAATCCATCGAACTCATTTTGGGTTGGCCAACTACTCCTGCCCTGGAGTCTAGTTGATATACTCAATAACACTCCATTGGAGGAAACTGACTTTCCCTTTGCCCATGGGTATCAATCACAAATAGCTTGTCAGTTAGGGGTGGGACACTATGCTCACTTCTCCCTCTCAGTGCTGGGACTCTGGCTAGTTCGAACATGTGCAGGTCTTGTATGTACTGCCACAGTCTCTGTGAGTCCTATGTGCATCAGTTCTGCTGTGTCTGGAGCACACTGTTTCTTTGGAGTCAACCATCACCTCTGGCTCTTGCGATCTTTCTGCGTCCTCTTTTGCATTGATCCCTGAGCCTTGGAGAGAGGGGTGTGATGAAAACACCCCATTTAAGACTGGGTGGTCTGAAGTCTCTCACCTCTCTACACATTGTCCAGTTATGAGTCTTTGTGTTAATTTTCATCTAGCTCAAGAATCTTTTCTGATGTGGGTTAAACAAGGCATGGATCTGTGGGTATAATGGCAGGTTATTGGGAATCATCTTATTGCTATATTCCTTCAGCAGAATAGTAGTATTAGGTTTCCCCCTAGGCCCAGGTCCTATCTAGTTTCAGGTTCTTGGCCACCTTCGCAATGTCAGCTATGAACTCCATTTCATGGAGTTATTCCCTAAGTCCAACCAAGAAGTGGTTGCTTGCTCCTGTTACATTGGTGCCATCACTGCACCAGTATATGTCTCAGGCAAGTCATGGTCACATGTCACAGAGTTTGTAGCCTGGGTGATATTGGCGATTACATTTCTCCTACAACAGTGTTCAGAGTACCTTCCAGTATCATAAATGTTAGTCATGGGGGTTGAAGCTTCTAGTTAGGCACCAGCTTGACTTCTTCATGTCCAATGGCATAAATAAAAGTTGTCTTCAGCAACAGGCCCTTACCATCAGTTTGTGAAGGGCAACCAATAGCCTTGGCAAGAGCCTTTCATTGAGGTGGGGCCATTTCCATGGGACACCTTTGAGTTGTTACTCAATAAGATGTAACCCATTCCTGGCACTAGAGGGTTTACTTGGTGGCATCAGATGTCTAGTTGTGGTATCATCTCTCCTGTAATTCGGTGACTCCACAGAAGCATGGACGCTTCTGTAGTAGTGGGCTTCCATATGGCTTTTCAAATGGCCGTTAGTGTTAGTTATTCCTCCTCATAGTCCCTCATTTACCCTTCTTTCTCATCCCTTACCCTATTTAATCCTCCTCTTCTAGTTCCCTCTTTATCTTTTCATAACACTGTATCTCAAATGGGAAAATGCCTCCATCAGACTGGCCTGTCTGGGGAGTGTGTTTCCATAATGATGGATATGGGAAGGCCCAGCCCACTGTGGGCAGTGCCACCGAGGGGCAAGTGGTTCTAGACTGTATAAAAAGGTGATCTGAGCAAGTCATGAGAAACAGACCAGTCACAGTGTTCCTCCATGGTTCTCGTCTCTGCTCTTGCTTAGTTTCTGCCCTGACGTCCTTCAGCAACTGACTGTGATACGGGCATACAAGCTGAAATATATGTTTTCCTCCCCAAGTTGGTTTTGGTCCTGCTGTTTATCACAGTAACAGGAAGCAAACTGAAGCACAGGTTTTTCTGGAAGAACAGCAAGTGCTTTCAACCAGGAAGCCACCTCTCCCGCCCCCAAAATGTAATTGCATACATTGCATTTTAGACACAGCCCAAGTAGGAAAGAGCATCTGTCCTGATCTGTCCAATTATATAAACCTGATGGCTACGAGAATTTTCCCAACCCAGATTTTCATATTGTAAATGTCAAACCTTGCTGCCTCTCCAATATTCATGGTTCTAGACACCATGGGACTCATTTCCAACACCATGGGACTTTTGTCCCTGCACATCTGTGTCAAGAGAGCAGATGAGTCAGAGGACAGTGCAAAGAACTAGCCTGTGGGGTGTGTGTGTGTGTGTGTGTGTGTGACAGAAACAGAGAGAGAGAGAGAGAGAGAGAGAGAGAGAGAAAGAGAGACATGTTTACATGGTGTGGGTACAAAGGTATGTAGGTACGCGTGTGTGCGTGCGTGCATGCATATGTACATGCGTGTGTGTGCTTTTGTGCTTGTGCACATGGAGACCTGAAGCTGATGTGGAGAATCGTCTTCAATTGCTCTTTCATTTTATTCATTGAGGCAGGGTCTTTCAATCAAAACAAGAGCTCGCTGAAAAGGCTAGTCTCTTTAGCCAGCTTTCCCCGGGATCCTGTCTCTGCCTTTCACGACTGGGACTCTATTTAAGACAGTCCTGGGGATCCAAACTCTGTCCTCATGCTTGGGCAGCAAGCACTGTAACCACTGAGCCATCTTCCACCCCAGAAGTAGGTCCTTTAGATCAGGGAGGCTGACAAGGTATTACCTATCCACAAAAAGGACTGCAAGATACATAAGTGGGCCCCACTAAATTTGAAAGATTGCATTCCCAGCTCATCTACAGCTTGCCCGTGCCTCAAAAGTGCCCTTGCTCATTGCATCAACCGATAAGGGAAGAAACAAAGAGAGGGGATAACTGTCTTACAAATACTGCAAGACCCTATAACCATTTGAATGCATTATGAGGGGTCCTGATAGGGTCTAGGAAGAGGTGTACACATTGAAGGGCTCTGGAGGCTCAAGGTTTGTGATAAATACTTGTCTCATTAAAACACAACCTGGGGGTTCAAGCCATGCTTAGGAAATGAGAGACAGAGATTGTGACAATTAAATTCCAATTTAGTATAATTGTTTCTTTCGTGTGGGTTTAGGAAGCAGATTTTCTTCTTATTTACACATTAGCCATTCATGGAGCCTTTGTTAAAGGGATCATACAAACAACCATGACACTTCCTTTAAGGTGAGTGACATAAGCTTGTCTTCATACAACTGGTGTTCAGTGGTGGGAGTCCCAGGGAAAGAGGAAAAGACAGTGCTCAGGGGCCCGGGGAGATGGTTCCGGTGGTAAAGTGTTTGCTGGCGAGCATAAAGACCTGAGCTCAGATTTCTAGTGCCCACCTAAAAGTTAAGAATGTGCTGGCCGTGGTGGCATATACCTTTCATCTGAGCATTTGGGAGGCAGAGGCTGGTGGATCTCTGTGAATTTGAGGCTGGCCTAGTCTACATAGTGAGTTCCTAGGCGGCCAGGATTATGTAGAGATATCCTTTCTCATCAGTCCCCCAAATCTGGGAATGGCATTGGCTTGAGGGCTCTATAGCCAGCCAGCCCAGCAAGTTCATGAGATCCAAGTTCAGTGAGAGACCCTGTCTCAAAAAAAATCAAGGTGGATGGGTTAGAGAGATGGCTCAGCGGTTAAGAGCACTGGTTGCTCTTCCAAAGGACCTGCGTTCTATCCCCAGCAACCACATAATGGTTGATAACCATCTAACAGGATCTGATGCCCTCTTCTGGCATGCAGGTATAGCAGGTATACATGCAGAGCACTCATACATAAAATATAAATAAATCCAGGACAGGCACCAAAACAACTGTTTTTTGAGAAACCCTGTCTCAAAAAAAAAAATCAAAAATATATAAATAAATAAGCTTTTAAAAATAAATAAATAAATAAATAAAATTAAGGTGGAAAAGCAATTGAGAAGGACACCTGTCATTGACCTCTGGCTACCATCTGCACATGCATTCAGGAGAATATGCACACACATGTTTAAGAATACTCACACAGACACATACACACACACACACACACAGACATACACACATACACAGACACACATAGAGACATAAACATATACTGTACACACACACACACACTGTACACACACACTATACACACACTGTACACACACACAGACATACACACATACACAGACACACATAGAGACATACACATATACTTTACACACACACACACACACACACACACACACACACTGCTCAGGGCTGGCAAGACTGTGAGATACAAGAAAGGTTCCTTGGTGCTGGCATCCCTCCCCTCCCCCTAAAAAAAGTATGCAGTTAAAATTAGAAAACAATACTTGACTATTTAATTTTAACTTTGGCAAAGAGGCAAAGTGTGTTTAATGGAAAAATGCAAAATATAAAAGTGCATGGGGTCAACTGAACCATTTCCCTGAAGCCTTTGCAATGGCGTTGGGAAGCCGATTGAAAGTAGAAGGAGGCCACGATGAAGCCCTCCCCCTCATATGCTAAGCTAAACCAAAGCAAAAGGAAAGTAAGAGAAAAGTGGAAAACTACCAAAGAAATACGACACAGAGTTTAGTTTTTATACTACAAAGCACCTTTCAATTAACAAGAAAAATATTTAAAAAGTGGAAAAATTAGCAAATTTCATGAACAGACAATCCTCAGCAGAAGCCATTTAAATCACTTCAAACCATGTCGAAGGGGAAAAAAATCAATTTTACTAATCAAACACATCATAATGAAGTTGCATGTCTACTCTTGCTTAGCAAATTGGCAAAATTTCCTTTTAGATCGCGTGTTTATACTTAATGAAGCACACCGAGTCAGCAGCCTGATTTCTGCTCCAGGCACCGGAACACACACAGCACGAGTCCTTCTGGAGGGCAACTTCAATGAACAATTTCTGTCATCAGGTTGTAAATATTCAGGCACTGGCTCACTAATACCTTGCTTGCTTAGTAATTATCGTAAGAAAATAACCAGAATACACACACACACACACACACACACACACACACATTTATTCAAGGTGCTCACTGCAGTATCAATTTTAATAGTAGAACACTGGCCACATAATAAACATTCAGTGGGTAAACACTGAAGTTTGTAGGAACCATAAAAAAGTTCGTAAGTGGAATATGGTGTTGTTGTCTTAAAAATCAAATTTACAAATTCATCAATAACCTGGGGCATTGCTAATGATGTATTGTGGGTTGTGGAAAGGTATGAATCAATTTCAAGTTAAAATAATGTCTGTCTATGTGTAGTCTCTCTGTGTCTCTGTGTCTGTCTGTCTGTGTGTGTGTGTGTGTGTGTGTGTGTGCATGTGTTTGTGTGTCTGTGTACATGTTTAAACAAAGTAAACTGGTATCATGTACAGTAAAATATTAGTCATGATTGATCTCTTAGAGCAGAGAACCTGCAGAACTGTTGCTGCAGGTAAAAGATTTACACCTTCTGAAGAGAAGCGAGAGTATTTGGAAAGCTATTGTTATTCCAGGTCTTTTCTGCTTGTCCTACCACAAAAGTGCTTTACACTTGTAAAAGAATGTCATTTTGTCTGAAGAAACCCATTTGCTTGTGTTCTGCCTCTAAAATGACTCCAGGATTGAAAAGGGAGTGTACTCATTATAGCACAAATATGAAGAGCAACATCAAAATCTATAATGTGAATATTTGTTTGCCTAGGGGCAAGCTTTCCAAAGCAAAACTGTGCAAGCTGATGAAAATGCAGCACATGCAGAGCCTGGCTGTGTGCTTTGATTTCACGTGTGGCATCAACACGTGTGTAGGGATAGCTGTGATTTGACCTTAGGGCCTCCTTTCATGAACCAATCTGACTTTCTGGCTTTTGATTTAAACTTGCCCTGCACAAAAGAGTGACTGGCTCTCTAAGAAAGAAGAAATGTGCTGCCCCACGTACCCAACAAATATTTTCCTAGTCTGTCGTTGTCACTTCCAGAAATAAACAGACTAATTCTTTCTGAAGAAGTTTTTCCATTATAAATAGCTCTGTGGCAAGGCCTTTCTCATTCAGGTAAGATTTGGTGACCTAAAACTTCTATCATTGACAGTATTAGTACATTTCCAATCCTAAGATCATCATTTTTCTCCATGTCTAGCTTCCTTGTCTCTCTGTCAGCTCCTTAGCTACTCTACTTTCTCATAGAATGTGATCTCCAGAACTGTCTCTGTGGGGGCATGGTTTTCTTGCTTGCATCCCTCCTCCCACATCATCTTAGAATACATTGCCTAGTACGTGGTTTGCTTTGTGCAACATGCTGGTCACTGTCCCCTCCCTGGAGTAGGAGAGACACAGTACTGGCCATGGCTGCAGAGACATTCTAACATCTAACTCAGATCAAAAAGACAAAACAAAAGCAAAGAAAAAATCTTCTGGGGCTTTTCATATAAGACATTTGTAGGGGGAACAACCAGTTGCAGGCCAGCAGGCAGGACTCCAGCAGGCAGGCCTGACGACCACCATCCTCCATCAGACCCTGTAACCTACAAACCCCAATCCACCCCCCCCAAACCCACCCATCCCCTGATACCACAGCTGCTCCCAGAGACACAGGTTCTGCCAGCTCTGATTGGGCCAAGAGTTCTGATTGGACCAAGAGTGACTCCCTGAGACACAGTCACTATTTGTACCATTTGGAGGAAGAGATGGGTAGATGCCAGTGCAATACTACATTCAACAACATAAAAAACAATATGGCATCACCAGAACCTACTGTTCTACATCAGCAAGATGTGAACATCCCAACATAAAAGAAGCAGAAGAAAACAAACTTAAAAATAGACACTGAGAGCAACAATTAATAAATAAAACCTCCTGAAAATGAGAAACTTCTGTAAGGCAAAGGACATGGTAAATAAGACAAAATGGTAGCCTACAGAATGAGAAAAGATCTTCAGCAACCCCACATCTGACAGAGGGCTGATCTCCAGAATATATAAAGAACTCAAGAAACTAGACAGCAAAAAAAACAATCTAATTTTAAAAAAAAAATGGGCTACAGATCTAAACAGAGAATTCTCAAAGGAAGAATTTCAAATGGCCAAAAGACATTTAAGGAATTGCTCAACATCTTTAGTCATCAGGGAAATGCAAATCAAAATGACTCTGAGATACCATCTTATACCTGTCAGAATGGCTAAGATCAAAAACACTGATGACAGCTTATGTTGGGGAGTATGTAGAGCAAGGGGAACACTCCTCCACTGTTGGTGGGAGTGCAAACTTGTACAGCCACTTTGGAAATCAATATGGCAGTTGCTCAGAAAATTGGCAATAAATATACCTCAAGCCCCAATGATACCACTCTTGGGCATATATCCAAGGGATGCTCAAGCATACCACAAGGACACTTGCTCAACCATGTTCATAGCAGCATTATTCATAATAGCCAGAACCTAAAAACAACCTAGATGCCCCTCAACCAAAAAGTGGATAAAGAAAATGTGGTACATATTCACAGTGGAGTATTATTCAGCTGTAAACAACAATATCATGAAATTTAAAAATGGATGGAACTAGAAAATATCATCTTGAGTGAGGTAACCCAGACTCAGAAAGACAAACATGGTATGTACTCACTCATAAGTGGATACTAGATGTAAAGCAACGGATAATCAGACCACAACCCACAGCTCCAGAGAAGCTAGGAAACAACAAGGAGTACTCTAAGAGGTATCTATGGATCACCTTGGGATGGGAAAACAGATGAGATCTCCATGAGTAAATCACTGGGGGTGAGGTGGGGCAATAGAAGGGAGGGGATGGGGGATGAGAGCATGAGGGAACTGAGATGGTTGAGCTGGGGGAGGGATGAAGTGGGAGAGCAATAAAAGAGATATCTTGACAGAGGGAGACATTATGGGGTAAGGGAGAAACCCGGTGGTAGGGAAATTCCCAGGAATCCACAAGGATGACCCCAGATATCCACAAGGATAACCTAACAGCTATCATACAGCCTTCATCCAGTAACTGATGGAAGCAGATGCAGAGATCCACAACCATGCACCAGGCCAAGCTCCGAAAGTACAATTGAAGAGAGGGAACAGGGATTACATGAGCAAGGGGGGTCAAGGCCATGATGGGGAAATCTACAGAGACAACTGAACCAAGCTCAAAGGACCTCACCAACTTTAGACTGACAGCTGTGGAACCTGCATGGGACCGGACTAGATCCTCTCCATATGGAAGACAGTTGTGTAGCTGGGTCTGTTTGAGGGGCCCCTGGCAGTGCTATCAGGATCTATCCCTGGTGCATGAGCTGGCTTTCTGGATCCCATTACCTGTGGTCGGACACCTTGCTCACTCCTGATAAAAACAGGGAGGGTCTTGGTCCTGTCTCAACTGAATGTACCAGGCTTAGCTGTCCCCCACTGGAGAACTTACCCTGTTGGAGTAGGGGAGGAGTGAGAGGGAAGATGGGGGGGAACGGGAAGAGGGACAAGAGGGGGATCTGTGGTTGTTATGTAAAATGAATAAAAATTAAATTAAATTAAATTAAAACAGTTTACAAAATCCCAAAAATAAATATTTTAAAAGATAGCTTAAAAAAGAAAAAAGACAATAGATGTTCCAAAATTTATAGCAGGAGGCCTCCACCCTACAAAAAGAACTAGAAGAAACTCAGGGATGCTAAAAGTGGAAGAAATAAACTTCCCAAGGGCAGAGAAGTATTTGTTACACTATATAATTGTTTCTTTGTTTAGATAAAATAATACTACAATTAATAATGCAATAAGAACTCCTCACATATGCCAAAAAAAGACATTTGTATTAGTCTGCTGAAGACACCTTGACAAAATACCACAGACTGGCTGGCTTAAATAGCAGGCATTTGTTTCCTCACAGCCCTGGAAATGTGAGTAGGTAGACTTCCCTTACTTGCTAGCAGATGGCTCTGTCCTCACATGGCCTTTCCTCCATGAGTGCAAATGGGGAGAAAATGTTTCAGTCTTTCTACAACTGATAAACTGTCCTTACAAGACACAATGAACGTCACCTGTATGGTATATGTATAAGATGTGGACTATGTTGTTTCTCCTCAAATTCAAGCAATGATGTTCTAACTCTAGGACCTCATAATGCAGCAGTATTTGAAGACAGGATCTTTTGCAGGGGTAACCAAGTTCCAATGTGGCCATTATAGTGGACCCTAATCCATCCACTTTGGTGTGTTTGTAATAAGAGGAATTAGGTCACAGGGAGACACACATGCATTGCTCAGAGAAAAGCGAATCTGGTGACGTCTGGAAGGAGGTCCCATCCACAAGGCAAGGAGTGAGAGAAGTGGCCATTATTGCCAATACTTCATCTTGAACATCCAGCCTTCAGAACTGTGAGAAACTAGATGTCTGTCGTTGAAGGTACTGGCCTGCAGCCTTCAGTCAGGATGGGCCCAGTAGACTAGTCTTACCGCACTATATGAAAACTCATGGCAGTAAACGGTGCCTTATACCCTGCTGTGGAGAGGATCAAAGACTAATTACACTTGGGAAGAGTATAGTCAGGAGACAAGGTACGGTGGTCCTACTTCACAAGCTTGCTTACCTTCTCTTTGCACTAGCCCACCCCTGCTCACAGGACCTGGAGAGGGTGTAAGGAGAAGGCAGGTGGTATGTGACTCCACATTTCTCCACACCAGCCATGGAAACTATACCTCTACCTCTGCTGGGTCAGAGGAGAGGGAGATTTGGAGAGTCCCTGAGAAGAACGCTTTACAAATATCTCAAAAAGGTGAATGAGACTAAGAAAGTGCCTGGGAATGGAAACTGATGGAGTGAGAACTAAGATACCCTTGAGCGATTCTGCAACTCAGTAGGAAAACGGATTATAGGATCATAAAAGTGCAGCTGGCAGAATTTCATAAAGGGAGAGACTTATGATTATACCTCCATGAGGTGAGACTCCTCAGTTAACTAGTGACACCTACTTCTCACCAAACTGTATTCTGGGAAAGAGACAGAAAAATTTGTAGGTAGCATATTCCCCACCACTGACCAGTGCTTGGCATCTTTACTGAGCTAATATCTTCCTGGGCTGCAGATGTCAGGTGGTTTCTGTTTACACATTTTATGGGCATTTAGGTACTAGACATTAGATGGAGTTGGATGATTAATGAGGGAAGAGATTGTGTTAGTATGATTTTCATAAGGAGAAGCCAATACCAATCTACCAAAATTACAAATGCAGGTACCAATAAGATGGGAGATGCCACCAAATATTCCCTGTACACCTTCTGTTGTCCTTGAAATAGCTATTGGTTCCTTGCCAAGATTATCCAAAGATGTGTACAGTCTGGTCCAAGAACACTCAACGATATTATGTCCAGTCATGAAGAACCAAATCCCCTTATCATACCAAAGGGAAGGAGGTAGACAGGAAACATTGATTTCTCATGAGGGACTTTACAAGGTTACTGCTTTTAAGTTATACAACATTCCTGAGTTTCACAAAGAAAGTACAATTCAAGGTCACACAGCTGATATAGGACAAAGTCCGGATCCGTTTTACTTTTCAACTCTTGCTCTTTCCTACATAGACTCCCCTCCCTACCCCCATCTCTCTTCAGATGGACTTTTACTAACTGCCCCCTATCAGGCATGAGAGAGTCACATGAAGTGTAACTGGACACAATGCATTCTCCTCTTGATGGGCTTCAAGCCAGTAAACACATTCAGAAAATCAAAGAATAGAGAGCAATCTCTTACTTGTAGCAAGCAAGGACATCACTGGGGTCCTGCAGTGCTCCTGGAGGTGGGGTGGGGGATGCTCACTGGGTAAAGTGCTTGCCACCCAAGCATGAGGAACTGAGTTCAGATCCTCAGCACCCGCATAAAAGACAGGAGAGATGGTGTGCCTGTAACTCTGGCATCAGGGAGGCAGACACATGAGGACACTGGGGGTTTTGCTGGTCAGCCAGGCTAGCCTATTGGTGAGCTACATGTTTAGTGTCTCAGAAAATAGAATGAAAATCAGTAGAGGAATAAACTCAGTGTTGGCCTACGGTAGCTACACACACACAAATACACACACATCAGTGCTCTTATGGATAAAAAGAAATATCCATATTGTGTTCAGGGAGTGTATATATATATATATATATATATATATGCATATGTATATGTATATATATGACATATTTCAAAGCATGGTTAGTTTAAGGCGTACATTTCTAAGCATGCTCAGTTTAAGTCATAGAACACATGTTTAAAAAATAAACATGACTGACATGAACACTTTGGGCATACTCAGTTTTGCATTATAATGAGCCATGTTCACTCCAGGTCCTAGAAGAATAATTCAGACTCACTCTGTGACCTTAACTGACTCCTTAAAAGTTACATCACAGAGTTGAAGGTGAAATCAGAGGAGAAGAAAACCTTTAAATGCTGACTGTCTTTTAAAGGGACAGCAGTTCTTACAAACGTAGGGGCCTGTCTTTAATGGGACCTGCCTCACACAGTGACTGGAGGAAGAACTTTCAAAAGAAGGGGTTAAGCCAAACCTTCCTGAACATGTGTGTATGAAATGCATTCTCTCAGCACTACAAAATAAAACAAAACAAAACAACAAAAACATTCTAGAATCAGATATAGGAAACTCTTTTAAAGGAGCTTTGGAGTCTGTGGCTGTCATTCAGTTGGTAGAGTGTTTGCCCAGAATACATAAAGCCCTGAGTTCAGTCCCCAGGACCTCATGAAACGGGATGTGGTGGTGCATGTCCATAATCCCAGCTCTGACATGAAGGGAGCAGAGGCAGGAAGATGATAAATACACAGTATCTGTCAATTCAGTGAACTTAAAAGCCAAGGAAAGAGTTGACTAAAGGAGAGGCTCCTCCTTCAAAGTAGGCAAAATCTTTAGGTAGAGCTGCCCAGACAGAAAGCTATCTGAGGAAAAAACAGTGATTCCTGCTTGCCGGCGTTCACCCTTGCTGGAGTGTGCATCCACACTGTGGCTGTTCACACTGCCAGTTTTTGCCGCTGTCTGAACGCAGATTCATCATTCCAGTGTGGACTGAAGACCAATGGCTCTCAGGAAACTCTTGAAGCTTCAGCAGAAGTTGGAACTGCTGAGGTATCCAGCTTCATTGAGCAGCCACTGGTGTTCAGCCTCCGGAGAACATAGAGACAGCCACTGCTGGGCTACTCAGCTCATATCAAGTAATATAATGAAACACCTCTGTAATATGACACTCATTCTACCAGTTCTGTTCCTCCAGAGAACTCCCACATACACATGTGTAAAATATAAATCATGAAACCCATTGCTCGGTTAAATTAAACATTACTTGCCACAGCACGAGGAAAAGAAAAAATCTAAGTGTTGGTAAAGCTACAGAAAAAGCAGGACACTTGCACACTGTTGCTAGTGACAGGACATGGTACAATTGCTGTGCAAAACGACGTGAAATGTTCTCAAAACTTAAAAATGGAACCATGACATCCAGCAGTTCCACATTAGAGTGTCTAGCCAACAAAATGCCAATCAGGATCTCAAAGACATGTTAACACTTCAATGTTCATCACTAGGAGTAAGGAATTGACAAGCACCACTCCACCCCAGGTCTCTAGACTTGGGGCGGGAAGATTTTTACCCATGAGCCGGCCCAGTGCCTCTGGCACAAGTCAGTTGGCCACCAATATGGTGAATGAGTACAGGGTGGAAAAATGGGTGTGAGAAAGAGACACACACCAATTCATGTGCTGGGGAGAGAGGCAGTTCTGAAGGGGCAAGGGTGGTGAGGAACAGGCTACAGTACATGCCCTGTTTGCCAGCCCAGGGTCATGGCGATATCTGGGCCTCAAGTGTTTCCAAGGGCCATGACTTAGTCCTTAACCCTGAAGCAGCTATGGGGGTCTGTGTTGATATCTGTGGCTACTGTTACCACCAAGGGCCCTGTGGACGCCTAGAATCTAGGCCACTTCCTGTGACCAAATTAATATCTGGATATGCCCCCCACAGGGGCCATGCCAATCCAGGGCCATGGTGACATCTGGCCCACACTGTTGCCAGGGGAATATTAGTTGAAGATATGTTATATTCGTTTATGCTGTGGAATATTTGTTTAATGATGAAAAGATGTGTTGCATTCTTTTATGTTGCATTTATTTAACTCTGTAAAGCTGTTTTACTTTGCCCGTCTAAAACACCTGATTGGTCTAATGAAGAGCTAAATGATCAATAGCTAGGTAGGAGAGGGGTTGCAGGACAGAGAGAATAAATAGGAGAAGATCAAGGAGGAGTAGAGAAAAGGAGAAAGGATGCCAGGGGCCAGCCACACAGCTACACAACCAGCCATGGAGTAAGAAGAAAAGAAAGGTAATAGAAGAGAGAAATGGGCTTTTAAGCCTAGAGGCAAAAGGTAGACAGGATAATTTAAGTTAAGAAAAGCTGGTTAGAAATAAGCCAAGCTAAGGTCAGGCATTCATAACTAAGAATAAATCTCTATGTATTTATTTGGGAGCTGGGTGGCGGGCGCCCCAAAGAGTGAAAACAACAACAACTACAACTGAGGGCCATGCAGAGGCTCACAGTCCAGGCTCACACCTAAGGCCATGTTGGTCTTAGAGGGTCAAGCTACTGCCCAGGCCATACAGACCTGGGTGGCCTGTGCAACCAACCACCTGGGGCCATGATGTAGTCTGGTCCCCAACTGAAGCTGTGGGCCATGTCAGAATCAGTGGTCCTACCGCAGCCAATGTCTGTGTTGATGTTCATGGCTCCTGTGACCATCAAGGCTGAGAGGATACCCAGGATTTGGGCTGCCACCTGGGGAAATGTTGGTGTTTGGGGGCCACATTGCCACTTGGGCCATGCCAGTCTGGGCCATTTGCAATGCCAGCTGGGGTCACGATGACATTTTGGCCCAGGCTGTTGCCAAGGACCATGTCTGAGTCGTTGGTTCTTCCACAGCCTGAATCTGTGCTATCTGTGGTCCATGTTGCCACTAAAGGCCACACTGATGCCCAGAATCTGGGCCTCTACCTGTGGCCTTCTTGGTACCCCAGGGCTGTGCTGCTGTCTGCCCCATACAGACCTGAGTAACATGCACTGCCACCCAGGACCAGGGTGTCCTATAGACCTGACCTATGGCTGGGGCCATGCCTGGGTCTGTGGCCCTGCTGCAGACAGGACCTGCACTGATGTCTGAGGCTCCTGTAGCCATCAATGGCAGTGTAGATGCCTGTGATCTAGGGTCATGTGGAGGTGTGTGGGTTCGAGAGCCATGTTGACATTAGTTTCATGCCTATCTAAGTGACTTGCACAGCCAACTGGGACCATGGTGACATCCAAGCCAGAGCTGCTTCCAAGGACCATGTCTGTGTCCACAGTCCAACCACAGCTACGGTCCATATTGATGTCTGTGGCCTGTACTGCCACTAAGGGCCACATGGACTTCAGGAGCCTGGGCTGCCACCTGGGGCCAGGATAGTGTCTGGGGGTTGAACCTCTGCTGGGGCCATGCATATCTGAGTAGCCTGTGCTTCTACTCAGTGCCATAGTGTCATCCAGACCTGGGCTGCAGCCAGGGGGCCATGTCTGGGTCCATGGCCCTGTCACAGTTGTGTCTATGTTGATGTTGGTGGCTCCTGTTACCATCAAAAGCAGTGATGACAGGGCTAACAGAGTTGGCCCTGCCCCTCACTGGCTGCAGCACTATCAAGAACTGGCCCTGCCCCCCACCAACTGTACCATTCTGAAGAGCAGGCCCTGCACCTCTGCATGGCAGCACAGTACAGCTCTCCCTGCTGGTGGGGTGGGGGTGAGCTGACCTGCAATATTCCAGAGAGGAAGAGCTATCCCCACAGTCTGTCATATCGTGATGCGGATGAGGAAGAGATAATCCCCTTGCTCCTAACCCCTTACTCCTTGACCTTCGCCACCTACTACAGGTGGGAAAGCTGGTCCTGGAGTCAGGAGAGTAGGAGAGCTGATCCTGCCTCTCACCTGCTGCAACAATAGGGAGAGTGGGCCCTAACCTAGCCTGGGCAGCATATTAGAGCTGACCCTGTGGACAGAGGCCCAGGTGATCAGGCATCATGAATGAACATGGGAGATCTGGCCCCCATCCTTTATCTATCAAATGGTGGAGTGGGTGAGGGAGAGATGACCTCCCCCCTTCCCACTTGTGGTGGGTGGGAGAGCTGTCCCTGAGGTCATGAGGGTGGGAGAACTGGCACTGCCCCCCCCCCAGCAGCAGCACGAAGGAGAGCAGGCCCTGCACCTCACCTGGGCAGCACAACAGAGCTGACCCTATTGGTGGGGGCGCAGGTAGGCTGGGCCTGTAGGTGTAAAAGGAGAGCTGCTTCTGCCCCTTCCTCATATGCCATGGGATGGCAAGGGGAGGGGAAATATGCCCTCCCTCTACCCCTTGCCACCTGACAACAGGTGGGAGAGCTGACCTGGGGGCATGAGAACAGAAGAGCTGGCCCTGCCCCTCACCAAGTGCAGCAATCCAGTAAGTGGGCCCTGCATCTCATCTGGGCAAAACAGTAGATCTGGCCCTGGTGGTATGAGTGCTGGCAAGCTGGACCTAAGGGTATGAGAACAGGAGAACTGGCCCTATTCCTTGCTGTCTGCTACATTGGGTGAGCTAGCCAAGGCAGTGCTGGAGAGCTCATGCCCGGGTGGCGACAATGAAGGAAAGCTGGCAAGTTGACCAACCCAGCTTCAAGGTTGCCCACCCCAACACCCACCTCATCTATGAACTGCTGGAGCATGTGCAGGGGCCAGACCTGCAGATCCAAAGCTACAGGATCTCTGTAACTCTGGGCAAGAGTAGGATATCCAAGAAGAGTCCCAATGAAGGCCCAGAATCGCCAGACCAATGACTCATTGCAATGAACACTTACAAGTAAAGATATATGGACTAAAGGGTATAATACTGTGTGACTTACTGGGCCACACTATAGCTTCCACACCAAGATTTTTGTTTGCTTTGGTTTTTGGTTTTACTTTTAAATTTTGTTTTGAGGGGAGGTTGCAAGGGACAGCAGAAGCAAGGAGATGAGGAGATGAGTGGGATCAGGATACATGATGTGCAATCCACGAAGAATCAATAAAAAGTTATAAAAAAGAAATTGGCAATAGCTGAAAGATAGTAATAACCTAAACAGCCACTAACAGATGAAGAAATAAAGGTGTGGCATATGCATGCAATGGGATACTCTTTAGTGCAGCAGCTGGGATATATCTGGAGTATATAATGCTAAATAAAATAAGACAACCACAGGAAGACTTCACTATTACACTATGACAGCATTTAAAATACTCAAATGCACTAACTAAAAACTGAAATAGTTGTTACAAGAGGCTGAGCAGAGGGATAAATTGTAAGATAATAATCAATATGCATAAAACTTCTGAAGTATTTTTCTTAATTATCTCATTCTCTCCAGACACATGCATATCCAGGCACATGTGCACAGCACACACACACACACACACACACACACACACACACATACATGCACAGACTGTATTTTGTGCCATTCATAACTATTCCCCTGTGTTTTAATTGCTGCTGAATCAATCTGAGCTGGTGAGAGCTTAACCAATCACTATCATTTTCTCATCTTCAGTATCACAGTTGTGTGCTTATTTGCAGTAGCCTCTCTTTCTGACATTTAAGTGGGTTCTAATAAAAAATTCACTTACAGCAAGTGGAGTGTGTTAGATAGTGCTGAGCCTGGGAAGGTGTGGGTTGAAAGAAGACAAATCTAAAAAGCGTGTCATATACGATTCAAGATGTTCATTGTGTAGTGGTGCAAGACGCCTTCAAAAAATGGCTTTTCAAAAGATTAGACAGCAGTTAAGAGTTGGTGGCAGTCCTCTGCCATTATGGGGACAGTTTGATACATCCCACTGCTGGCTAGGATCAACCAGAAAGCCGGATCACATCCAGGAGGAAGGGGTGAAGGTGGTATCCTAAGACCAAGGAGGTGCTGGAAACAGAATGGAAGAATGATTGCCATCATCGGCTGCCAGGAAATATTGTCCATGGAGGCCCACTGTGAAATCGACTCATACAGCCCTGCATATTTAGCGTATGCAAAATATTCAGGTAGAAGACATTCCTGAACTAAGCATGGAAAGAAAGTGTGCGTGGAGTCACATATCTAGCATTTGGGAACACACTTGATATAATATTAAGCAATAATAATATTATTAATTTTTAAGGCTAACCTAAATAGATTTGGTTCTATGGCACTATTGTAATTATCAAAAACAAAATTACAAAAACATACAAACAGAAGGTGTAAATAAATAGCTCTATTCTGAAATAGTGAGTGTCTTAGCTGGTAGGATTATGAGTACAGCTTTCTCCCTTTTAAATATTTTCCATATTTGCTTGAATGATAAAATAGCTTTTTTCCATGGAGGAAAAATGTGAAATTTCTAACCAGGAATGTTGGCTAGCTTCTCAGAAACTGGTGGAGGAGGACTATAAGTTCCAAGCCTGACTGTTGTACAGAGTAAGTTCAAGGCTGGCCAACTTAGCAAGGCATTATCTCAAACCACAAAGTAGAAAGAGGGTGAGGGCTACAGCTCTGTGGAAGACGGTGTAGTATGTACTAGACCCCAAGCTCAGCCTCTAGCACATTCTCTTTCTTGGGAAAACACATTTGTTTCCTCTTATGTATTGCCTTAGCTACTGCTCCTGGCATCAATTCCCCATCACTCAGGCCAACACACAAAGCTGAGCAGATATGAAGTGTGATGAAACCGCAAACCAAGGCTTGGATTTGGGGGAAGATCAGTCACTGAAAATGCGATGACAAACTCCAGAAGCGCCAACAACTGTTGCCTCAATGCCATCCCCTGTAAGCATCATTGTAAGTTTTATAATACTCGGAGAAAGTATAGACACCATCTTCCTTCGGTGAAACAGTTCGGACACAATAACCAGCCAATGTGTCTGAGCCACGTTATAACATAAATGTGCCAAATTAGTGGCATTTCAGAGACGCTTTGATGGCTTATAGAAAAATAGACAAGTGTTGACATTTAAATTGTTATAGAACACTAATATTTTTTATAATTGTATTAAAATACTAAAATGACTAAATGTAATTTTATGTTGCTTTAAAATATCTTCATCTCCATTATTGGCTAGAATAAGTCACCTCAATTCCAACAGCAGTAAGACACTTGGAGCTTAAGAGTGTGATGGGACAGTGGGGCATGGTGGTGAATACCTGTAATCCGAGCACTTGGGAGGCTAAAGCAGGAGTTCAAGGTCAGCCTGGGTAATATGGTGAGATCTGATAACAAAACAAAACAAAGGTAATGATGCAGGTTGCCTGAGAGCAAATCCAAATGTTTATGACCGTATGTAAGTTGATAAATTCTCTAAGCCGTACTTACTTGAGTTTTGAAACAGCATGCCAAGAGGCTTTAAATGATACAGTGAAATAATTAATATAAAGCAGTTATATAGGGTCTGATGCACATGAGGCCTTATTAGATGGCAATAACTGGTGGTCACCATCTTATGTCTAGCAGAACATATCTTAAACTTTTAAAATCAGCCCCTTACCTGTGAGAGCCACAGTTGTCTACATTGAAAGGACACCCAGTAAAGCATATTGCTAGGAAGCCATGTGTACCCACAGGAGGCCAACATGTGTTGTAGCAGGAAGTTATAGCTTTGAATTTTAAGACGCTAACATATTTAAGAATCTCCTGTGATTCCTTTTTCAATAATGGGACAAGCAGCTTGAATATTTGAGGGTATTAAGTAGAGAATATGAATTTTTCCAGCTCTGTATCCTTTGGAATCCAAGATGCTGCTTGTCTGTGCTGGAATGAAGATTCATTTTGGCACTGGTGAGATTGTCTTCTTTCCAGATTCTTCAGGATTTAACATGCCAGCTACTAATGGGCTCAGCTCTCCATGCAAAACCCTAGAAGTAGCATATGGTAGAGTTGCATATCCTTTCCAAGAGACCCAGCTACCCTCCCTCTCTAGTCCTAATCCTTTTATAGAACAAGGACTAGACACAATTTTTTTTTGTATTTCCAAAGATTTTAATCTCTATGGTGTTGGAGTACCAATATTGAGAGTTCAACATAAAAACTGGTCATGTAATGGGAAAACTCCCAGACCTGGCACAAACAAATGTGGAACGATTCTTTGGCAATACTTCCTCAAACAAGATTAGGTTCAATTCCCATAGAGTTAATACTCGCACTGAATGTGGCCTCACAACAGTGTTTTACAAACGGTAGGAGGAAACAAGCCAACAGAAAGCTTACAGCTATAACACGAGAAAAAAACATGTTTCCTAACACTTCAAACTTACAGAAGAAAATGTTATGCTATTAGTTGTAATAAAACATGGATGTTTGAGACCATTAGGATTGTTAAAGGGGGAAATGTCACAATGAAAGAAGACATAAGCAAAATAATCAGACAAGTCAGAAAATAAATGAAACACAGTTACTGAGATTAAGCTCCATAGAAAGATTAAATGACATAAAAAACACAACTGAAGAGAGAATTTCTGAAATGGAAGGAAGCTCTACCTGAAAAGATGCTAAAGAACAGAACGTGCTCCATTTGAGAAAGACATGGAAAGCTAAATAAAACGTTTAACGTATCTCTAAAGTGAGTAACAGAAAACCAGAGGAGATGGGTTAAACATAACATAGTAATATGTGTGCTTTCAAAGAAAATATTTTGAAATTTTACAGAATTGAAAAGAGAATGAATACTCATTATTTGATATAGCACACTAAGTCCCAAGCAGGAATGATTTAAAAAATAAAATAAAAATCTCACTAGAGCTAGAGTAGTAGAAAGAGATACTAGGCTAACGATAAAATGTTAAACCTTGACCAGAAACGCTTATTATGATGGGCAGCAGTTAATGCAGAGACTCATAACTGGTCAATAGGCTGTGAAAAAATGATTGTGGAGTTCTCAGCCCTAAATGGACATCTATATAAACCTCCTCTAGGCTCATGGAACATCAAGGAAGACAAGGTGGAAATAAAGTAAGAGCAAGAGAGTGGGGATGTCGGGTGGCAGTGGTACAGGCCTTTAATCCCAGCACTTGGGAGGCAGAGCCAGGCGGATCTCTGTGTGTTCGAGGCCAGCCTGGTCTACAGAGCGAGATCCAGTACAGGCATCAAAACTACACAGAGAAACCTTGTCTTGAAAAAAAAAATGTTGAAAAAAATTAACCAAGGAGAAAAGATATTTCCTAAAAGGGTCTCTAAGTGGAATGGGAGCAGACTTGTCATCGGTGACAACAGACTAGAAAGCAATGAAACATTATAATGCAGCTAATAAAAAATACTATCTTCTATAGCCACTTCAAAACTTCACAGCAAAATTCTATATTCAGTTAAGTCTTCTGCTAATAAATAAAGTGAACGAAGGATATTTTCAGGCTTATGTTTATAAAGCTTTTTATCAAAAGATTCTCACTGACAGAGGTCAAAATGAATGCTATACATGGGTTAGGGAATTAAACTGAGAGGCTAAGCAAGGTGTGCAGAAAACCTTAATAAACAAAAGAACGTGGGGAGATAATGATGGGACTTTGGTGGGTTTATATGAAGTATTTGAAAGCTGCAATATAAGAAAGACGCTGGGGGCTGGGAAGATGGTTCAGCAGTTAAGGGTACTTGCTGCTCTTGCAGAGGACCCATGTTCGGTTCTCAGCATTCACATCAGAGGCTCACAGCTCTCTGTAACTCCAGTTTCAATGGACCTGATGTCCTCTGCTGGCCTCCAGAGTTTTCTGTGAAAGTTTAACATTCTGTGATTTGTGGCTTACTGGTCACTTTCCCTCAAGGAAATAACGTAAGTATTTCTGTACTCATCTCAATGCGACATAAGCAATATGCTCCTTTAGACCACACACTTCACTCTTGAGCTGCATGCACACGTGTGCCTTTCAAAGAACCTTTACAACTTAGTCAAATATTCCTTGAAATTTCCAAATTGATGCACAAGATTTCTATCAACGGCGTGGCAGGGAAGGCTCCCTCATGAGCATCTAATGAGTACTTGCAGCATGCTGATGTGTCGCAAAGCAGTCTGCCCTACAGTCATTTTACATGTACCATCAGTCAGTCCTGCAGTGCATCTCCTGGGGCCACTCCAGAGCCAGAGCAACCTCCTGCCACAGCTAGGAAATCTTCAAAAGGAAGGAAGACACCGAAAACAAAGTCAGGAGTCCTACTTGATCTGCGCTGGAGAAGAGAAAGCAATGTGTAATCTATGTCTCTCTAGTTCAGCCAGACTAATCTCTTCTCAAGGGGAGTGTGCGCTCTGAGCTCGGAGAGTTAATTACGTCATGGGTGAGTTCTTTAGTCCAAATGTTCCTAGAATGTCTAAGTTTCTACATCTTGCGATGCTGTTTCTCTTGGTCTCATTTGCTTTAATAAGTCCTTTTATTACTGGTGTCCAAACCCTTTAAATTCTAAAAATGGACATTACTGCAAACACTCCCACCTGCCATCTTTGTATTTAAAGGAATGTTTCGTAGAGTTTGGGCTACCTACTCTCTGCTAACATTCGCCTATCTACTCTCTGCAGATTCCAAACAGAGGACAATTGTCTCCACGTATATTCACATCTTGCCACTTAGAATTCCTTCTTTCTCCTTTCTTGATAAAACAGTTCCCTTCATTCCTGAAGGTGAGTGTTCCACGCAGAAGCTAGCCCTAAACTCAGTCATGTTCTCTTTTTGTGTTCATTTTGACTATCAAGGAAGTCTTGAAACAAGAGTGCAAATTTTCCAAAATTTTTTTTCCAAAACTGGATTTCCAATTTTAGATGAGTTTTAGAATGACATTGTTGTCAATTCTACAAAAGAAAAAAAAAGTTTACTGATATTTTACTGAGATTGAATTTATAAATCAGTTTAGAATAAAATAATACAGATATGTTTTCTAATTTATGATTATAATTTTTGCTTATATTTTGGTTCTTTAATTTCCTCCAGTCATGTTTTAAAATATTTTGGTGTAAAATTTTTCTAAATTTACTAAAAATTTATTTCTAATAATTTACTTTTTATCATGTTTAAATATAAATACATTATTCTTTTGTTTTCCAATTTTCTAGTTGAGTCATAAAATAAAATGATAATTTTATATATTGAGCATATACCAATATTTTTATATATAATTGTTTTTAAAGACATTTGTTATTTCTACTAGGAATTTGAAGACTTCTTAGGACTTCCTAAACCTATGGTCATGTCCAGAGATCAATCATTACAGGAAACCACATCTAGTTAAACTGCAGAGAACAACTGATTAGGGGGTCCCCAGCCCCAGTGGGTAGATCTACAACACAACTCCTACACCTAAAGCTCAGAGAACATTGGGGAAGAGGGGCTGGAAAGACTGTTTGAGCCGGAGGACCAGAATATCTGCGATGTCTACTACAAATGTCAGGGAAGCCACACCCATCATATTTCACTAACGTGGCTGCCTAGACAAGACCTGAATAGTGACATCAAGAGACATGCTAATGTGGAAAAAAGGAAATCTCGGGGACCCTACCTCTAGACAGAGAACTATAAGCAACTAAAGACAGCTGAGAGGAAGATCGTCTCCCCCAAGGATGAGTCCTAAACTGGTTATTTAACACCAAATGTTCATTCCTGAAAGCATATATATATATAATACATATAAGCAAATGGATTCCACAACATACATATACATATATAAAAGAAAAAGAAGCCATGGATTTGAAGGGGAATAGGGTGGGGGGATAGGAAGGGCTGAAGGGGAGAGAAGAAAGGGAATAAATGATGTAATTATACTTTAATTGAAAATGATATTCTTAAATTTTTAAATGAAAAAAGAAATAGGAAAAAGAGAGATAATTGTGCCATCAAAAAGAAAAATGAAAGCTGTTCCTTTTATTTCTTTCTCTTGCCTGCTTTCTCTGGCTAGAACCTTCAGGATAATGCAGGATGGAAGTGATGAGGACAGGAATCTAGGGAAAGCATCCAGTTTCCACCACTAGCAAGATGATGACTGCAGGATTCAGTTTTCACCTCCAGCATGATACTGGCTACAGGGTCGAGATTTTTATCACTAGCAGGATGCTGGCTATAAGCTCATCTTCTGCAATGCTCTTCACCAAATGGTGTTTTACCCTTTCTATGGTCTGTATGATGCCATACATTGCTAAGGGTTTTCTTTTTCTACAATGCCCCTGTCCAAGTTTGGCATCAGTGTCATTAAATTAATTGAAATTTGGCCATCAGTGTCATTAAATTCATTAAATTAGCTGAAGGTGATAAATATCCTACCCATATATATATTGAAAAACAATAAAATTTCCATATATATGTATATATATATGGCTAATAATATATATATTAGGAATTTTATTGTTTTTCTCCTTAAGGTTTCCTACAAAATGTTTCAAAGAACCATCTACCTTGCTTTGTCTTCATGAGTAGATTTTTGACCAAAAATTTTATTTCTTGAATAGTTATGGAGCGTTTCATACTTCCTATTAGTCTTCACTGTGTGTGTTTACATTCTCATGTTTGTGTGCAATCTCAATCGCTCTCCACCTTATTTTTCTTTAACTAAATGTGTTCATTGACAGCTTCATACTGTGCATAATGCATTCTGATCATGTGAGACAGGGTCTCTCACTGTACTTGAAGCTCACCAATTTGCCCAGACTGACTGGCTTGTGAGAGCTCCAGAGATATGTCCACTTCTGCAGTGGTGGAATCCCAAGCCCGTGCAGTTGTGTATGACTTTTACATGAGCACTGGAGATCAAACACAGGTCCTCATGCTCATGCGGCAAGCACTTCTCTTAATTCTTATGGCACTTTTGGAATACTAGCTTTTCAGGAAATTTGTCAATTTCATCTGAGTTTAATGATATAAAATGAACACCCCCACCACCTCCCCTGTCTCCTCATGGTGCTGGATGATTGGGTAATGATATACTTAATCTTTACCCTTGATAACTGGTATTTTGTATTTCCTCTATTTTTCAACAAGATTTTACTAATTTTATCAGTCCTTACAAAGAACTAACGCGTCTCCTTCAGTTTTTTCCTCTATTGTTTGCTTTCAATTTTCTTTTCTCTGACTTTCTTTGCCTTTGATTAGCACATCTTGAGATTCTCTAAATGGAAACCCACTGATTTGAAAGCTCAGGAGCTTCCAAGCCTCACACAGTCCTCTAAGTACTTCTCTAGCTGTAGCTCCTGTTGCATATATTTTATTTCCATTTCAAATAATTCAAAATAATATCTGATTTTTTTTTTTTACTGTTTAGCCAACAGATTTTTTTACATATCTGTTGTCAGCCATGTCCGGTGGCAAATGCCTATAATCCCACCACTTGGGAGATGAAGGCAGGGGGATTTGTAGTTCAAGTTCAACCACACAAGAACTTTAGAACCAGCTTGGGCTACATGAGACTCTGTCTCAAAAACACAGCGTAAATTTTCAATACTGGAATTTTTTCAGATATCTTATGACTGAATTCTAAATTCTTTTGCTTAAAATCATGAGCCTATTTGGGTGTCTGATCCATGTGTGCCTGAGATGAAAAGCACATTCTCCCCAGGATGGTAATTGTTCTAAAAATGAGCTCTGTTTGTTACAGCTGGCAGTCTCCTTCACACATTCTCCCTCTCTTCCGTGAGCTCCATTAATTACTGAGAGCTATGCTGGAATCTTTAACTAGATGTAGAAGTGCCCGTTTGTCCTTTAAAATCTTCCTGTCAATCCAAGTTTCACTCGTGTTGGAATTTATAACTGTTTTGTCTTCCACAA
>CABHPH010161122.1:6355-59975 GCA_902168325.1 Peromyscus nudipes
CCGAGTGCTGGGATTAAAGGCGTGCGCCACCACCACCCGGCTTAGATGTTTGATTTTGTAAAAGGTCTTTTTACATCCAGAGATGACCATTTGAGGCTAATTATGTGGTCTATTATATTTATTGGCTTATATACATTGAACTATGCCAGAATCTGTGGATGATAATTTGTATGCATTCTCATATTTTCTTTACAAGTATTTTATTGAGAATTTAAAAAATATATTTTTAAAATGTTTATTTTTTGTGTTTGAGTATTTTGATTCCATATATATACATATATGTGTGTGTGTTTGTGTGTGTGTGTGTGTGTGTGTGTGTGTGTGTGTGTGTATACCATGTGCATGCCTGGTGTCCACAGAGGTCAGAGAAGGCATTGAATCCCTGGGGCTGGAATTACAGATAGTTTGAAGCCAAAATGTGAGTGCTGGTAATTGAACATATGTCCTCTTGGAAAACAGACAAAGCTCTTAAATACTGAGCCATCACTCTACCACCTTACTGAGAATTTGTGCCTATGGTCATAGAGATATTGGCCTATACCTGTGGTGATATTTGTGTTCCCCAAAATATTGTGCACGCTAATAAACTTATCTGGGGTCAAAGAACAGAACAACCACTAGATATAGAGGCCAGAAAATGGTGGCACACACGCCTTTAATGCTATCACTTGGGAAGCAGAGATCCATCCAAATTTCTGTGAGTTCAAAGCCACACTGGAAACAGTCAGGCATGGTGACTCACGCCTTTAATCCCAGGAAGTGATGGCAAGAAGCAGAAAGGTATATAAGGCATGAAAACCAGGAACTAGAGCTGGTTAAGCTTTTAGGCTTTAGAGCAGCAGTTCAGCTGAGATCCATTTTTGGATGAGGACTCAGAAGCTTCCAGTCTGAGGAAAGAGGATCAGCTGAGGAATTGGCAAGGTGAGGTGGCTGTGGCTTGTTCTGTTTCTCTGATCTTCCGGTGTTCACCCCAATACCTGGCTCTGGGTTTGTTTTTATTAATAAGACCTGTTAAGATTCATGCTACAGAGACCTTTTGTTTTTGTGGGGTTTTTTTTGTTTTTTTTGTTTTGTTTTGTTTTGTTTTGTTTTGTTTTGTTTTGTTTTGTTTTGTCTGGTATGGGTATCTGGACAATACTGACTTTTAAAAATAAATTGGAAATACTACTTCATGTTCTACTTTATGGAATAATGTGAGGAGTACTGGTATTGGTTCTTCAAAGAACCATTAGGATTCTGCTAAATCCCATTGGCTCTGGATCGGTTATAATTGGGAAATATTTAATTATTGTTTCTATTTCATTGGTTGTTATGGGTTTACTTAAGTTATTTATTTCTTCTTGATTTAGTTTTAGTAGGCACTACATATCTAGAAATTCATCAATTTCATTTTGTTTCTTTAGCTTGGTGGAAAATTTTGGGTGTTTATTTTTGAGATTGTATTTAATCACAACATTTCTCACTGCACTTTCATCTCTTCAAACCTTCCCGTATAACCATTCCCATTCTACTTTAAATCCATGGCATCTTTTCTTCAAGTGTTATCACATGCATATATGTATGGACATCTACATATATATTCCTAAATATAACCTGATGAATCCATGTAATGTTACTTGTTTGTATGTTTTTAAGGCTGACCATTTGGTACTGGACATTGAATTGGTGTACTTTTCCCTGGGAAGAATCACCTTATGTGCGTCCCTCTTTACTCAGTTGCCTGAAGTTGTTATGTGTAGAGTTGAGGCATTCTGGGCTTTTTCCTGTCCATGTTGGCACGTTTGCTGTTGCCCTCCTTGCTCAGCTCACATTTGGTTGGTCACGTTGGTATAGCTGCTGATGTTACTAGAAAACACAATCTCACAGCAAAGTATCTGATGCCCTAAGTCTTAAAAGCTCTCTGCCTCTCTTCTGCAGTGTTCCCTGGACCATAAGTGTGGGACTTTTTTGTTACTCTATCCATTGGAACTGGGCTCTACAACTCTGCATATTGATTGGTTGTGGTTTCCTATAGTGGTCCCTGTCTGTTGAAAAATAGATTTTTAAAGTATGCCCTTTCTTTTGGTTAATATGTCAAAGGGTTTGCCAATGTTAGTAAACTTTTAAAAGAACTAACAATTCATTTAACTGATTTTAAAATTATTTTGTTTTATATTTTATTAATTTCTATCTTGCTTTTAATCATCTTCTCCTACCTAGTCTTTTAAAATATTGATCATCCTTGTTTTTTCCAAGGCTTTCAAGTATATTATTAAGTTATTAATCTGAGATCTTTCTAGTCTTTATTAGGCATTTGCTGACATAAGCTTGTCTCTAAGGACTCTATTAATTGTATTCCACAGATTTGGGTATGTTGTGTTTTCATTTGTGTTCAGATCTTAGACAATTTTAAATTTTCTTGATGATTCCATCCTTGATTCAGTTATCATTCCATACTATATGTTTAGTTTTTACATGTTTGTATACTTTATGCAGTTAATTTTGCTGTTGATTTTCAGATTTATTACATTGTGGTCAGAAACAATTCATGTTATTTCAATTTTACTAAATTTGTTGAGACTTACTATTTGTACTATATAACATCAACTTTGAAGAAAGTTTCATTGATTGCTGAGAGAATGTGGATTATTTAGTATTTGGGTGGAATGTTCTATAGATATCTGATAGATCTATTTAATTTGTGATATCATTCAACTACAGAGTTTCTCTAATTAATTTTTTCCTAGAAAAATATTCTACTGGTGAGAAGCAATCTATTATCACAATATTGGGTTCAAGCTGACATTTTAAATTTAATGATATTCCTTTTATGACATTGGATATTCTTTCCTGTATAAAAACAAACTCCAAATTGATCAAGGACTTCAACATAAGACCACATAAGAGAAAGTAGAAAGCAGGCTTGAATCTATAGGCACAAGAAAGGACGGTGTGAAAAATGCCCAACAACACAGGCATTAAGGCCAACAATTAAAAAATAAATAAACAAATATGAAATGTAAAAGCTTTAATGCAACAATAGATACTATCATTTGAGTGAAGATGCAGCCTCCAGAATGAAAAATAATGCATCAGCTATACTTCTGAGATACAATTAGTATCTGGAATATATAATGTACTAAAAAAGACTGAATATCAAGAAAATAAACAATTCAAGGAAGAAGAATAGAAGAGGGTAATTTCCCCACTCATTGCAACCAAGAAAGATATATAGTGTAGAGATAACTTCCTGCAAATTCTAGATTTGTTACCATAGATTGCAACAAGTAGTACATAGAGAAAGTAGAGAGGATCCATTACCTCAGCACCATAGCTGCATATATTTATTGATTTCTAGCAGAAATTCAAGTTTCCCCAGCCATGTGCCTCTAGCATTATGACAGCCAGATATGGGAAACTCATGTGAATTTGCAGTCAGTGCAGGACTTGGTGTTAAAGAAACTACTGCAAGTAACATCTAAAGACAAAGAAAGGTCAGCATTCTTGGGTAGTAGCTGGAGATGAGGACTTCACTGGGTCTTAATGAATACTCTTTCTGGCCTGTATCTTCAACCCTGGTTTTCTATAACTAAGAAGGAGTAATTCTTCCTTTCTTTGTTGCCTGCATCAATTTTTGCTCTAGACTGTGATGTTTAACCTCAGTTTTGTTTTCACTGTCCAATTGCTGTGATCTAAATAGTCTGAGGAAATAGAGCATTCTATATTCTCTTGACTACTGTGTGTATTGTGCTTACTCATAGCTTATAAATTTGAGGAAGGATAAGGGAATATTTACTCCTGAGGAGTGTGTGTGTGTGTGTGTGTTAAAAATCATTTACTTTTTGAAGTTATTATATAATTACACAATTTATCCCTTCCCTTTTCTCCCTCTAAGTCTTGCCATACACCCCCCTTGTTTTCTTTCAAATTCATGGCTTCTCTTTTTTATTAATTTTTTTGTGTGTGAATAGTAGATCTTAAATAGGCAAGGTAAGATTAGAAATTCATTAAGAGCATTGGATATTAAAGAGTAACATCAGTAAGAGCAAATCATCTGAACAGCCACCCTCCTACACTTCTTTCATGGTTGCTAATAAGGAAGGTGATGATACAAGTACCAATATGCAAGTACGTAAAATCTTCAGAGGATGCTCTAGAGAGGTAGACCGTGAATATCGAGAAGACATTCTAATATATCTTTGGTAGTCTCACAAATGGCCAGTTGTCAGCAAAGCTCTCCTAGACTGTGTCCTTACTCATTAGTTTCTTTGAAATTCATGGGCCCCAAGAGAGGAACTCTATATGTTTCTTCACACAGGATGGGGCTAAATAAAAATCTGTAAGATTCTAAAAGTGGCTTTTAGTGGGGAATCTCAATTAGAGTGTATAAGAACCAACAGAGTAGAAAGTCTTCAACAGCTATGAGCCGATCCCAGCATGGGTTGAGAGCTAGATGGACTGGCTTCTTGCTGGGCAAACTTTACAAGATTGTTGCAGAACCTTGAATTTCCAAGTACTTCATAAGTCCTGCCAAGTGTTGTTAAAAGGGAAGCACTTTCAGAACATCTGCTAGAAGCAACAGAAGTGTCCATTAGTTCTAGTAGGAACTACTCAATTCCACAAAGTTAGAAGAAAAAGAAGGGGTTAAGTCCTGGGACCCTGAAGTCAGACTGCCAGTTTCTGAGTACCTGGGATAATATTCTTTCTAGCTCCTTATTTCTCATGACTAAGAGGGTAGTGTACGATCTAGTTCTTCTTTTGTGAATCAGACAGGCAATATCCCATTTATGTGACCCTGGCTTAGTCACTATGTCCAGGGAGTCTCCACAGATAAGAGGATATTATTATTTACTGGCCAAAGTTGTCCTTATACCATGGACCTTTCTACCCTTCAGACTATGACAAATTTCCCTTGCAATTAAATGACCTTGCCCTACCAGGACTGGATTTAAGCCCTTCCCTGTTGAGAATCCACCCTCCTGTGATATCTTCAGATGTAGTAGAAAAGGTGGATATGAATATTCAGTTCCTGCTGAAAATTGGCAAAGTAGTTGACAAATTGCCATGGCCCTGACTGCAGGCTCTGGACATGTCTGAAATCTTTCTGGCCAAGTCTAAAAGGACCTATAAGCTGCATGTAACCTATTAATGTTGGGTGACAATAGGTTATTGCCAAGTCACAAGTGTAAAACTTACCTAGCCAGGAGTTGTCTACACCAAAGTATTCCAGATTGCCCATCTGAGGACCAGAGAGACATACATTGAGCACCAGAGTCAAATCTGTGAGGGAAGACAACCCTTGCTTGGTAGTTGTGGCTAGAAAAAAATGAGCTGGTAAGCCTAACTTGTGATATTCCACAAGGCAGTAAAGATGCTATCATTGCCATTTTGTGTTATTTTGAATTAAGAAATTTTTATTTCTGTTGAAATGATATTGAAAAGTCAGCTGTGATTATCATTAAAGTGTAAGCTTTGCCTTTCTGAGACAATAGATGCTGGTCAGCTGGTACTGAAAAATCAGCTTTCTCTAAGGAGATACCAGAATGACTTATTTGAAATCTTCTTGGAAGTATTCATCAGTGTCAGCGCACAGATATTGTCTTAGGATTTCTATTGCTGTGAAGAGACACCATGACCATGGGAACTCTAATAAGGGAAAACACTTTAATTGGGGCTGACTTAGTTTTAGTCCATTATGTTTATGTCAGTGTGCAGGCAGACATGGTGCTAGAGAAGGAGTTGGGAGTTCTCCATCTTGATACACAGGCAGTAGAAACAACTGTGTACGGGGCATAGCTTGAGCACATATGAGACCTCAAAGCCCACCCCCACAGGGACACACTTCCTCTAACAAGGCCACATCTACACAAAGAAAACCATATCTCCTAAAAGTACCACTCCCTATCAGCCAAACATCCAAACACATGAGTCTTTGGGGCCATACCTATATTGTGGAATAGAGAGCATCAAAGCTACATCTCCAGCTAGTAAATAAATTTGCAATGTATCTCTCATATGGTACCAGGGTTGGTTGTCTTAAAGCTTCTGGAATTGGCAGGAATTTGAGGTAGTCAACAAAGACAGTAGCAAGTATGGAGTAGAGCCATCATAGCCTACTAGATAGCTGTGCATGTGGTTGATGATAGCCAGAGAAGTAGAGCAGCCGAAGCCCTTTGGAGCCCAGAACATCATGAGATATGTAATGCCCAATCCCAGACACTGGGCACTGAGTTACTGTGCACATGTAATTGCACCCTGGTTTTACTCTCTTGAATATAAAATATATATGAGTATTTCACAATCAGTTTTTTTCTGTATTTTACCAGATTAGATTTCTGCATTTGATTGTCTACCACAAAAGAAACTTTTTCTGTTTTTTTTTTTCATGAAAAGGAGTGCTACTTTTATTTTTAGCTATAGAGATAGGTATTTAGAAAGCAGTTTGGATTTATATTGGTTTAGGAATGTGATATTAATATGTTCTTATCAAGACCTTGTACCTAAAAGAATAGCTATATGAAATCAATGGCTCTTGAAGAGAAAGAAACAGTCTTCTTCAGAGATGACTTCTCTGATTTGTTATCCAATCTCACGTGACTATATGTATATTTGTGCATGTATGGGTATACATATGTAAGTTATTAAAGAGAAGAGGTCATGAAGTTGAGAGGTAGTGGGGGATAGGTGAATAGTGGAAGGGAGAGTGTGGGTAGAAATTAAGTAAAAACAGTACTCATTTATGAAATTCTGAAAAAACTAGCAGGAAGATGAATACTTAAATACGTGAAAGATGGAGCTGGAGAGATGATTTAGTGGTTAATAGCTCTTGTTACTCTTGCAGATTACTCTAATTCAGTTTCCGGCATCCATATGTTATCTCACAACTGTCTCTAACTCCAGATCTAGGTGATCTGACCTCCTCTTCTGACCTCCATGAGCAGCAGGCATGCACACGGCACACACATGTACACACACCACATTCACACACATACACATCATACACACCCCCACAGAAACCACAAATGCACACACACACACACAAACACACATACACATTTGTACATAGATACAGGCAAAACACTCATGTTCATAAAATAAATATCTTTTATTTATTTATTTTTTAATATCTTTTATTTTTAAAGGATGATGTCACTAGAGTTTAAATGCGGGACCATTTTTAATGTTACAGGAAATAGTGAAGAAGCATGCAATAAAAGAAAAACAAACAAAAAGCAACTTTAAAACAGAAAACAAAAATGATTAGAGGGATTATTTTGCCTTTACTTCGAGTGGGTCATGGCCTTCTCCTACCTTTGGATATGAAATCTGTTTAGAACTGGAAAGTAGACAAGCGGCTCCCCAGATCCCTGAGCCTTTGACTTGAACTTACATCAGGTCTCCTGAATTCTGCTTCTTGTTTAAAGATCTTGCTTCTTCTAGTCTTCCAATAAGTTCTTAAATGCCATTCCATCCCTCTGTCAACAGATTTAACCATCAATCCATTCATCCATCTACCTACATATTTATCTAAGCACCTGCTCAAGAATGGAACCACTCTTTCAATTCTGTAGTGGACTAGAATTCATTCTTTCTGTGCCTTTAGAATGGAAGCCTGCCTTACAGACATTCCACTTTTTCCTCAGTGTCATCTTCTTAATTTGTAGTTTCACATCTAATACATGCTGGATTTTAAATGAAACAAGGTTTTAACACCTTCCTAAATTATTTCTCATCTTTTTTTTTGAAAGTCAAATTTTTTCTCTTTTTACATTTTAATTTTTTTGAATTTATTTTATTTTATTTTATAATATAATTTAATTTTACATATCAGCCACGGATTCCCTTGTTCTCCCCTCTCCTGCCCCACTCCCCTTCCCCCTAGCCCACCCCCCCATTCCCATCTCCTCCAGGGAAAAGACTCCCCCGAGGATTGAGATCAACCTGGTGGACTCAGTCCAGGCAGGTCTAGGCTCCTCCTCCCAGGCTGAGCCAAGTGTCTCTGCTAAGCCCCAGGTTTCAAACAGCCAATTCATGCACTGAGCATAGGACCTGGTCCCACTGCCTGGATGCCTCCCAAACAGATCAAGCCAATCAACTGTCTCACCTATTCAAAGGGCCTGATCCAGTTGGGGGCCCCTCAGCCATTGGTTCATAGTTCATGTGTTTCCACTCATTTGGCTATTTGCCCCTGTACTTTATCCAACCTTTGTCTCAACAATTCTTGCTCATATAAACCCTCCTCTTTCTCGCCACATGGACTCCTGGAGTTCCACCAGGGACCTGACTGTGGATATCTGCATCCAGTTCCCTCAGTCATTAGATGGGGTTTCTAGCACGACAATTAGGGTGTTTGGCCATCCTATCACCAGAGTAAGGTCAGTTCGGGCTGTTTCTTGACCATTGCCAGCAGTCTATTGTGGGGGCATCTTTGTGGATTTCTGTGGGCCTCTCTAGCACTTTGCTTCTTCCTATTATCATGTGGTCTTCATTTACCATGAACATTCCTTGTTTTCCCTCTCTGTTCTTGATCCAGTTGGGATCTCCCGCTCCCCCAAGCTCTCTTTCCCTCGACCCTCGCCCTTCATTACCCCCACTCATGTCCAGACTGATCATGTAGATCTCATCCATTTCTCCGTCATTGGGCGATCCCCGTGTCTTTTTTGGGGTCCTGTTCTCCAGGTAGCTTCCCTGGTGTTGTGAGTGGCCGTCCAGTCATCCTTGTTCCACAACTAGTATTCTCCTATGAGTGGGTACATACCATGTTTGTCTTTCTGAGTCTGGATTACCTCACTCAGGAGGATTTGTTCTAGATCCATCCAATTGCCTGCAAACATCATGATGTCATTGTTTTTCATTAAAAGACTCCCAACCAAAAAAAGCCCAGGATGAGATGGTTTCAGCACAGAATTCTACCAGATCTTCAAAGAAGAGTTAATACCAATACTCTCTAAATTGTTCCACACAGTAGAAACAGAAGGAACATTACCAAACTCCTTCTATGAGGCTACAATTACCCTGATTCCTAAACCAAACAAGGATACAACAAAGAAAGAGAACTACAGACCGATCTCCCTCATGAACATTGATGCAAAAATACTCAATAAAATACTGGCAAACAGACTCCAAGAACACATCAAAACAATTATCCACCATGATCAAGTAGGCTTCATCCCAGGGATGCAAGGGTGGTTCAACATACGAAAGTCCGTCAATGTAATACACCATATAAACAAACTCAAAGAAAAAAAAGCACATGATCATCTCACTAGATGCAGAAAAGGCATTTGACAAAATCCAGCACCCCTTCATGATAAAGGTCTTGGAGCAATCAGGAATACAGGGAACATACCTAAACATAATAAAGGCAATGTACAGCAAGCCAACAGCCAACATCAAATTAAATGGAGAGAAACTCAAAGCAATTCCACTTTGCCTCAGGAACGACGCAAGGCTGTCCGCTCTCCCCATACTTATTCAATATAGTACTTGAAGTTCTAGCCAGAGCAATAAGACAGCATAAGGAGATTAAGGGGATACAAATTGGAAAGGAAGAAGTCAAGCTTTCCCTGTTTGCAGATGACATGATAGTATACTTGAGTGACCCCAAAGATTCAACCAAGGAAATGATACAGCTTATAAACACCTTCAGCAACATAGCAGGATACAAGATCAACTCAAAAAAATCAGTAGCCCTCCTATACACAATTGACAAACAGGCTGAGAAAGAAATCAGAGGTGCATCACCCTTTACAATAGCCACAAATGTTACTAAATACCCTGGGGTAACACTAACCAAGCAAGTGAAGGACCTATATGACAAGAACTTCAAGTCCCTGAAAGAAGAAATTGAAGAAGATGGCAGAAAATGGAAAGATCTCCCATGCTCATGGATAGGTAGGACTAACATATTTCTCATCTTATATTTGCTTGACAAATGTCCTACCACTATCATTCCTAAAAGCAGATGAAACACTTGAAAGTTTCCCAGAGATGTGGGAAAGTTCTGCATTCCAAGGATTTAGATTATATGGCTCTCTTCTGTGACAGAAAACAATTGATCAGTATGATAATGTCCTAGTTTTGTGCTTAATTTTGTTTTGTTTTGTTGGGGGTTTTTTGTTTGTTTTTTAGAGACAAGGTTTCTCTGTATAGTCCTCACTGTCCAGAAAATTGCATTGCAGAAAAGGCTGGCCTTTAACTCAGATCTTCCTGCCTTTGCCTCCTGAGTGCTGAGATTAAAGGTGTGTGCCACCACCTCCAGGCTTTGTGCCTATTTCTTAAATAGCTTCTCTTTCCATTCATTGAGAGTGTAGCTGCAATTTTGGTAGGGAGCCACGTACAAGTGTCATGAAATAAACAGAGGATCTCTCCTGCTAATAGCATCTTTCCTAGGTTCTTAGCTAGATCCAAGCTAAACTTCTGAAACATGAGAATAAGATTTTTTTTTCATTTGCCACCAGGTTCTTTATAACTTTTAAACAGAGGTTGAAGAGCAAAGATGAGTCCTTCAGCCTTGTCTAAATTACAATACCAAATGCATGAAACAATTAGTGCTGAGTATTTTAACACAAGTGTGTAGCCTGGAAGTTATATCTTGAGAAATATAGCCATGATCATATTAATTACCACAGACTCCATGGAAAATTTTTTGTTGGATAAAACACAAATTAATTAATTAATATTGATCAGATACTGCATTATAACCTACTTTCCTGTAGTTTACAGATTCAAATTTAGAAGAGCTCCAGCTTATTTCATTGTCTTCTTATCTTTACAGACCCACTTTTTGGCAAGTGCTATAGCAAAATATCTTTGGAATAAGTAATGAGAGTGGTGGTTTGTATTATCATTCCTAGGTTTTCTCAGTAGGCACAGAGAAATAGTTGTACATGTTTCTTTTTATAAGGGATATCCATCCTTTAAGAATGAGACTTCCTGGTAGTCCCCAGCAGCCTGATAGCAGGTGAGAAACCTGCCTGTCAACTTGACCATCACCCTCACCAACCACTGGATTCTATCATCCATGACTCCCCGAGACCCACTCTGTCACCCAACTCACCTACTCCATCATTCTCCCTGTGGCCAGCCCTTCTCTTCAACTCCAGCAGACTCCACAGGCAAAGGTGCTACCCACACCAGTCTGAACAACAGGTGAGTGACTTGCCTCCAGCTGAGCTGCCCCAATCTCCATACCCTAAATCACATGACATATCCCATGGCCCTCTTTCTCCCATCTCAGCATCAGCAAGACAGCTGGGCCTTGGTTCAAACTCTGGTAGAATTCCACTACTCTGGTGCAATCCGAGAGACCTGCCTGCAGGCTGCACTGCCACTGCTGCCGCCCACTGGATTCTGTTCAACGAAGACCCACTAAGCCATAGATCTCCACTTAGCTCATCATCCTCCCTTGGACAGAATTTCCTCACAACTCCAACAGACTCCATAGGACAACAAGGCCAGGCTGGATCCAATAAACCTCAGCTGAGAAACCCAACTGGACCTGAAGACCTGCCAGACACCAGAACCCTCAGACATTTAGGTCAGAAGACAATAAAACAAACAGAAAACAAAAGAACAAAACAAACACCCATCCAACAAAGACAAACACAAGAATCAGCATCCAGACCTCTAAGCATCCCAAAGTCACATGCCTAAATGCCATTATAAGAACACATTCAATAACAGAAAGGTCAATATGGTACCACCAAAACCCAGCAATCCTACGAACCAAGGCATGAACATTCCAATGCAGCTGAAGTACGATAAAATGATCTTAAAAATAACTTTATGAAGATGATAGGGCCTTTAAAGAGGAAACAAAAACAATTCCTTAAAAAAATTGAGGAAAACACAAACAAAAAATTGGAAGAAATCAATAAATTTCCTTAAAAATGCAAAAAAAAAGCCAAGAAAAAAACTATCGAACAGGTAAAGGAAACAGTTTAATATTCAAAAATTAAAATAGAGACAATAAAGAAAACACAAACAGGGAATTTTGGAAATGAAAAATCTGGGTAAGCAAACAGGAACTACAGATGTAAGCATCATGAACAGATGGAAAAGAGAATCTTAGGTGTTGAAGATACAATAGAGAAAATAGATTCATTGGTCAAAGAAAATGTAAAATCTAAAAGATTCCTAACAAGAACATTCAGAAAATATGCGATGCATGAAAAGACCAAAACTAAGAATAATAGAAATAGGAGGAGGAGGAGGAGGAGGAGGAGGAGAATCCTAGCTCAAATGCATATAAAATACATTCAACAAAATCATAGAAGAAAACTAAAGAGGGATATACCTGTATATAGAAGAAAACTAAACAAGGATGTGCCTATACAGGTACAAGAAACTTACAGACTATACTATAGACTATATCAAAAAAAAATTCCCCCCACGACATAATAATCAAATCACTAAACAAATAGAAAAAAGAAAATATTAAGACTGCAAAGGAAAAAGGAGAAGTAACATATAAAGGCAGACCTATCAGAATTACATTGGATTTCTCAGTCAAGACTCTAAAGACCAGAAGGACCAGGACAGACATTTTGCAGATACTAAGAGACTTTGGATGCCAGCCCAGATTACTATACCTAGCAAAACTTTCAATAGTCAAAGATGCAGACAACAAGATATTTCATGGCAAAACTAAATGTAAACAAGACCTATCCACAAATCCAGCTCTATAGATCATACTGGAAGAAAAATTGCACCCTAAGGAAGTTAGATGCACCCATGAAAACACAAGTAATAGATAATCTCACAACAAATTTGAAAGAATGGAAACACACACACACACACACACACACACAGACACACACTACCACTACCACCACCACCACCACCAACAACAACAAAAATCAGAAATTAATATCTCTTAATATCAATGGACTCAATTCATCAATAAAAAGACACAGGCTAACAGAATGCATACTAAAACAGGATCCATCCTTCTGTTGCATACAATAAACACATTTCAACTTCAAAAACAGACATTACCTCAGAGTAAAGGATTGGAAAAAGATTTTCCAATTAAGTAGACCTAAGAAGCAAGCTTAGTTTAACAAAATAGACTTCAAACTAAAAATAATAAAAAGAGATGGAGAAAGACATTTCATACTCATCAAAGAAAAAAATCCATTGTTTCATAATATTTGTTTACACTGTGAAGGTATGTCTTTGCCAAGATGCCTTCTGATTTGTTTAATAATGTGCTGAATGGCCAAATAGCTAGGCAGAAACAGGTTAGGTATGACTTCTGGGGACAGAGAAGACTGTGGGAGGAATAAAGACAGAGTAGCCAACCAGACAAGGAGGAAGCAGCATGAGCAGTAAGGAAAGATGGGGTATTGAGCCACACAAAAGAACATAGATTAATATAAATGAGTTAATTTAAGCTATAAGAGCTAGTTAAAACAAGTCAAAGATATGGGCTGAGCTTTCATAATTATTAAGAAGTTTCTGTGTCATTATTTGGAAGCTGACTGGTAGAACAGAAAAAGACTCATTACAATTCATCAAGGTGAAGTTTCAATTCTGAAAATCCATGCCCCAAATACAATGACACTCACATTTGTAAAAGAAACATTACTAAAGCTTGAATCACCCATTGAATCCCACACATTAACAGTGGGAGACTTGAACAATCCACTCTCACCAATGAACAGGTCTTTCAGACAGAAACTAGACAGAGAAATAAGGAAAATAACAGATGTTATGACTCCAATGACCCTAAAAGACATCTGTAGAACATTTTACCCAAACACAGAACAATATACGTTCTTCTCAACATCTCATGGAACCTTCTCTAAAACTGACCATATATGAATCTCAATAGACATAAAAAAAATTGGAATAAGCCCCATGTAACTTATGAAATCACCATAGGATAAAATTGGAGTTAAAGAACAACATGAACTAGAGAAAGCCTACAAACTCATGGAAACTAAACAACTCTCAATTTAATTACCAGTGGGTCAAGGAAGAAATGAAGAAAGAAATTAAAGACTTCCTAGAATTCAATGAAAATAAATGAACAACATATCCAAACTTATGGAACACAATGAAAGCAGTTCTAAGCACTTAGTTCTTTCATAAAGTATTTATAGAAATCTCATACTAGCAACTTAATAGCACACCTGAAAGCACTAGAACAAAAAGAAGCAAATATTCCTGAGAGGAGTAGATGACAAGAAATAATCACAGTGCTGAAATCAATAAAATAGAAATAAAAAGAACAATATAAAGAATCAATGAAATAAAGAGTTTGTTGTTTTGAGAAAATCAACAAGGTAGACAAACTCTTATCCAAAATAAGGCAAAGAGAGAATACCCAAATTATCAAAATCAAAAATGATGAGGGGAACAAAAGAGAGAAGCTAAGGAAATGGGAAATTCATTATATCATACTTCAACACTAGTACTCCACAAAATTGGAAAATATAAAAGAAAAGGACAAATTTCTTCATAGGTATCACATACTAAAATTAAATCAAGACCAGATAAACAATTTAAATAGACCCATAATCCCTATGGAAATAGAAGAAGTCAATAAAAGTCTCCCGACCAAAATAAACACAGGGCCAAAGAGTTTCAACACAGAATTCTACCAGGCTTTCAAAGAAGAGCTAATGCCAATACTCCTAAAATTGTTCCACACAACAGAAACAGAGGAAACATTGCCAAATCCTTTTTATTAGGCTACACTCACATTGATACCCAAACTACACAATGACTCAACAAAGAGAGATTTACAGATCAATATACCCCATGACCATTTACCCAAAAGTACTCAATAAACTACTAGCAAACCAAATCCAAGAACATATCCAAAAGATCACCTATCATGATCAAATAGGCTTCATCCCAGAGATGCAGGGAATGATTCAACATATGAAAATCTGTCAGTTAAACCCATCATATAAACAAACTGAAATGGGAAAAAAAGAACATGATTCTCTTTCTGGATGCTGGAAAAGCCTTTGACAAAATCTAACACGCCTTCATGATAAAGGTTTTGGAGAGATCAAGGACACAAGGAACATACCTAAATATAATTAAAGCAATATATAACAAGCTGCCAACCAACATCAAATTAAATGGAAAGAAACTCAAAACAATTCCACTAAAATCAGGAACAAGACAAGGCTGTTCACTCTCTCCTTATCTATTCAATATAGAACTTGAAGTTCTAGCTAAAACAATAAGACAACAAAAGGAGATGGAGAGTATACAAATTAGAAAAGAAGAAGCTAAAGTATTTATATTTTCAGAGGAAATGATAGTATCCATAAGCAACCTGAAAAATTCCACAGGGAACTCCTACAGCTGATAAACACCTTCAGCTATGTGGCTGAATACAAGATTAACTAAAAAAAAATCAGTAATCTTCCTATATTCAAATGGTAAATAGGCTGAAAAAGAAATCAGGGAAACAAATCCTTTCATAAGAGATATAAATAATATAAAATATATTGGTGTAATTCTAAAAAAGCAAGTAAAAGACCTGAATGACAAGAACTTCAAGTCCTTGAGCAAAGAAACTGGAGAAGATACCAGAAGATAGAGAGAGATCTTTCATAATGATGAATAGGTAAGAATAACATAATAAAAATGGCCATTTTATCAAAAGAAATCCACAGGTCCAGTGGAATCCTCTTCAAAATTCCAATACAATTCTTCACCAATCTTGAAAGAATAATGCTCAACTTCATATGGAAAAAAAAAAAAACAAACAGGATAACTATTGGAGATGTCTTTCTGTATGCAGTGAATGTGTTGCTCTGATTGACTGATAAATAAAACACTGATTGGCCCGTAGCCAGGCAGGAAGTATAGTATAGGCAGGATAAGTAGAGAGGAGAATGCTGGGAAGTAGAAGGCTGAGTCAGGAGATGCTGCCAGCCACCACCACTGCTGCCATGAGAAGCAAGATGTAAAGTACCAGTAAGCTACAAGCCATGTGGTAACTTATAGATTAATAGCAATGGGCTAATTTAAGATATAAGAACTAGATAGCAAGAAGCCTGCCACAGCCATACAGTTTATAAGTAATATAAATCTTTGTGTGTTTACTTGGGTCTGAGCAGCTGCAGGAGCTGGGTAGATACAGGAAAACTTCAATTACAGATAACTAAAACAATCCTGTACAATAAAGGTACTTCTGGAAGTAACACCATTCTTGATTTCAAGCTCTACTACAGAGCTACAGTAATAAATTCAGAATGGTATTGACATAAAAACAGACAGGTAGATCAATGGAATTGAATCAAAGACCCTGACAGAAATCCACACATCTATGAGCACCTAAATTTGATAAAGAAACCAAAATTATACAATGGAAAAAAGAGAGCATCTTCAACAAACTGGATGTCTGAATGCAGAAGAATGCAAATAGATCCATCTCTATCATCCTGCACAAAACTCAAGTCTAAGTGGATCAAAGACTCCAACATAAAGCCAGATACGTTGAACCTGACAGAAGAGAAAGTGGGAAGTAGCCTAAAATTATTGGCACAGAAGACATCTTCCTGAATAGTATGTCAGTATCACAGACACTGAGATTGACAATTAATAAATGGGACCTCATGAAACTCAAATGCTTCTGTAAGGCAAAGGAAACCGTCAATAAAACAAAACAGTAGCTTATACAATGGGAAAAGGTCTTTACCAACCACATATCTGATAGAGGGCTGATCTCCAAAATATATAAACAACTCAAGAAATTTGACATTAAAAAATAATCCAATTAAACAACAGGGGGCAGTGTTTCAAATTTAAACAAAGAATTCTCAACAGAAGAATTTCAAGTGGCCAAAAGACACTTAAAGTGTTATTCAGCATCCTTAGTCATCAGGGAGTTGCCAATCAAAATGACTTCTTACATCTGTCAGAGTGGCTAAGTTCAAAAACACTAATGACAATTTACACTGGAGAGGATGCTGAGCAAGGGGATTGCTCCTCCATTGCTTGTGGGAGTATAAACTTATATAGCCACTTTGGAAATGAATATGGAAGTTTCTCAGAAAATTGGAAATCAATCTACCACAAGGCCCAGCTATACCACTCTGGGGCAGCTATACCACTCTGGGGCATATACCCAAAGGATGCTCAATCATACCACAAGGACACTTGTCCAACTATGTTTATAGCAGCATTATTCATAATAGACAGAACATTGAAACAACCTAGATGCACTTCAAATGAAGAATGGATAAAGAAAATGTGGTACATTTATGCAACAGAGTATTTTTCAACTGTTAAAAACAATGACATCAGGAAATTTGAAGGCAAATGGATGGAACAAAAAGAAAATCATCCTGAGTGAGGTAACCCAGACCCAGAAAGACAAATATGGTATGCACTCATTCATAAGTGGATATTTGCTGTGGATATCGCTGTGTATAAATAAACACTGATTGGCCAGTAGCCAGACAGGAAGTATAGGCAGGACTAACAGAGAGGAGAATTGAGGGAACAGAGGGGGAGACTGCCTGGAGCCGCTGCCAGGACAAGGAAGATGTAAGGTACCAGTAAGCCATTCTCACGTGGCAAAGTATAGATTAATAGAAATGGGCTAAATATAAGAGTAAGAGCTAGACAATGATAGGGGCCTGAACTAATGGCCAAGCAGTTTAAATAATGTAAGAGTCTGTGTGTTTATTTTGTAAGTGGGCTCTGGGACTGGTGGGACTTGGTGGGAGTTGGAGAGAAATTCTCCAGCTACAGATATTAGCTGTAAAGTAAAGGATAACCATTCTACAATCCACAGTTCCAGAGAGCCTAAGTAACAAGTAGAGCGAAAAGAGGGATGCATGGATTTTCCTGGAAAGGAGAAATATAAGAGATCTCCTTGGTAAATTGGGGACAGATGGGGGTGGAACATGAGGGACCTGGTTCGGGCTTGGATAGAGCAGGAGAATAGTGAAAGAGATGTCTTGATGGGGGGCGCATTTTGGTGTCAGGTAGAAACTTTGTGCAAGGGAAGTTCCCAGGAACCTACAAGGATGATCCCAGCTAAGACCCCTGGCAATAGTGGATAGGTATCATGAACTGGTCATCTCCTGTAATCGGATTGGTGACCACCCTAATTGTTATTAGAGAGCCTTCATTCAGTAACTGATGAAACCAGATGCAGAGATGCACAGCCAAGCATTTGGCCAAGGTCTGAGAATCCTGTCGAAGAGAGGGAGGAAGGGTTGTACTAGACAGGAGGATCAAGGTCACCACAAGGAAACCCACAGAGATATGGAACAGGGACTCATTGGAGCTCATAGACACTGGACTGACAGCTAAGGAGCTCACATAGGACTGACCTAGGCCCTCTACATGTGTGTGACAGCTATTTAGCTTGGTCTACTTGTGGGACTCCTAGCAGTGGGAACAGAGGCTGTTCCTATTGCTTTGGCAGGTTTTTGGGAACCTATTCCTCATACTTGGTTGCCTTATCAAACCTTAATATGAGTAAAGGAGTTTAGTCCTACCTCAACTTGACTGCCATGCTTTGTTGATACCCATGGGAAGCCTGTCCCTTTCTGAACAGAAACAGAGGAGTGGATTTGCTGTGGTGGTAGAGTGAGAGATGAGAGGTGGGGAAGGGAATGGGAGGAGAGGAGGGAGAGGAAACTAATGTATGAATTAAAATAAATTAATAAACTTAAATAATAATAAAGAATGAGACTTTCTATTCACGCTATTCTATTTCACAAATGGTACTGTTATTAGAATCTAAACAGTAAATTGTTTATTCCCAGCTTTTTGATAAGCACAATATGTTTTTTTTTTATCCTACTGGCACTATGGAAATCCAAACCCCCCTAGACAGAATCTTTACAAAACTATGTTTCCTCAGAAAAACTATTAGGTCCTGAAATAAAAACTCAATTCCTTCAAAAATGTTCATGATAAAATTAAGTAACAAATATTTCAAAGCTTATATGTACATATAATATTCTAATATAATCTAAAGTTTATGACAGAATATATTCATATTCCATTATAAAACTAAATCAAAACATAGAGGTTTCTGAATATTCATAGTGTTAATTTCATGTAGACAGATTGTGAAGTATCAACACATGAAAGCTTAAACTTGTAATCAGAGCCTCTTTCTGGAATCTATAAATTACTATTGAAAAAACTTGGTAGTGACATTATTCTATGTTTTTTTTTCTTTTTCATTTATCTGTAGTGCTTACCCATGAAAAGGGAATATAACTTATAAAGTTCTGACTATGATTAGTATAATAAAATTTAATAAATGTTTGTGATGATGGTCACCATGCCTACATGTTTGTATTTTATGCTTCAAAATGTGACTACAATATGATGAGAATCACCAAAAGGAAGATGCTAGCATAGAGGAATTAATGTCAGTCTTGCCTGAGATATAACTAGATGGATTTTCCAAAACTGTTTCCCTTCTCCTCTGTTCTGAATGACTCTGATCTTACTCACAGAATATAAGAAATACAATAAGAATATCTTATGGTGAATTCTATTAAAGTTATGTATTCTTAAAAACACACGGAGCTTCTGGAAGTTCTTTTATTGCACAGGATTATTTTACCTATCCTAGTGTATTTGTTTTTCCATATGAAGTTAAATCTTGCTCTTTCAGTATTTGTAAAGAATTGTTTTGTAGTCTTGATGGGGATGTATTGAACCTGTAGACTGCTTTTGGTAAGATGGCCATTTTTACTATGTTAATCCAACAAATCCATGAGCAAGGGAGATCTTTCCATCTTCTGATAACTTCTTCAAAGTTTGTTTCGAAGACTGAAGTTATTGTCATACAAGTTTTTCACTTTCTTGGTTAGAGTTATAACAAGTTATTTGATTACTTGTGGCTATTGTGTAGGGTTTCGTTTCTCTGATTTTTTTCTCAGCCTATTTGTCATTTGTGTATAGGAAGGCTACTGATATCTTTGAGTTAATCTTGTATCCAGCCACTTCTCTGATGGTGCTGATTAGTCATAGCAGTTCCTTGGTAGAATTTTGGGGTCACTTATGTACATTATCTTATCATTTGCAAATATCAATACTTTGACTTCTTCCTTTCCAATAATTATCTGCTTGATCTCTTTTAATTGACCTAGTGCTCTAGCTAGAAATTGAAGTCCTGCATTGAATAGATATGGGGAGAGTGGACAGCTTTTTCTTGTTCCCAGTTTTAGTAGAATTGCTTTGTGTTTCCTCCATTTAATTTGATGTTAGCTATTGGTTTACTGCATATTGCTTTTATTATGTTTAGGTATGTCTCTTGTATCCCTGATATCTCTTTCAAGACTTTCGTCATGAAGTGGTATTGCATTTTGTCAAAGGCTTTTTCAAGATCTAATGAAATGACCATGTGTTTATTTTTCCTTTAAGTTTGTTTATATGATAGACTTCATTTACAGATAGATGTTCATATGTTGAACCATCCCTGTAACTCAAGGATGAAGCCTACTTGATTATGATGGATGATATTTTTGTATTTGTTCTTAGATTCAGTTTGCTAGTATTGTATTGAATATTTTTCATCAAAATTCATTAAGAAAATCTAACCAAAGACCCAAACATAAATCCACACATCCATGGACACCTAGTTTTTGACAAAGAAGCCAAAATTATACAATAGAAAAAAATTTCAACAAATAGTTCTCATATAACTGGATGTAAACATATAGAAGAATACAAAAGATCCCTATCTATCACCCTGCAGAAAACTCAAGTCCAAGTGGATCAAAGACCTCAACATAAAACAAGATAGACTGAACATAATAGAAAAGAAAGTGGTGAATATCCTTGAACTCATTGGCACAGGAGATAACATCCTAAACAGAACATCCGCAGCACAGGCACTAAGATCAACAATTAACAAATGGGACGTTAAAACTGAAAAGCTTCTGTAAGGCAAAGGACACCATCAACAGGAACATATGGCAACCTACACAATGTGAAAAGATTTTCACCAACTCCACATATGACAGAGGGCTAATATCCAAAATATATAAAGAACTCAAGAACTTAGACATGGACAAACTAGACAATCCACTTAAAAATGTGGTGAGATATGAACAGAAAATTCCTGATAGAGGAATCTCAAATAGCCAAGAAACACTTAAAGAAATGTTTATCAACCTTAGCCACCAGTCAAATAAAAATCAATACTATGTTGAGATTTCATCTTACACCTGTCAGAATGGCTAAGGTCAAAAACTGGTGGAAGCAGATGCAGTGATCCACAGCCAAGCAAAAAGCTGAGCTCCAGGAGTCCAGTCGAAGAGAGAAAAGAAGGATTCTATGGGCAAGGGGCATCAAGAGCATGATGGGGAAACATACAGAGACAACTGAACCAAACCAGTGGGAACTTGTGAACTATGGACCAATAGCTGTGAATCCTCCATGGGAGTGGACTAGGCCCTCTTCATAGACAGTTGTCTAGCTTGACCTGCTTCAGCCCCCCCCCAAACCCCTGGGCAGTGGGATCAGGATCCATCTCTGGTGCATGTGTAAGTTTTTGGAGTCTAGTGCATATGGTGGGCCACCTTACACAGCCTTGGTGCAGGAGGATGGGCTTGTACTTTCCTCAATTGAATGTACCAGGCTCTGCTGATTCCCATGGGAAGCCTTGCCTTGGAAGAGGTGGGAATTGGGGGTGGGTTGCTGGGGAAGGCTGGGGGGCTGGAGGAGGGAGGAGATGGGGATCTGTGGTTGGTATGTAAAATAAATAGAAAATTTCTTAATAATAAAAGAAAAAAGGAACAATTAAATGGAAAAAAATGCACAAGTGACAACTCATCGTCATGAAGATGAGAAGCAAGGGGAACACTATTGTTGGTGAGAGTGCAAACTCATACAGCTACTTTGATAATCAATGTGGTAGTTTCTCAGAAAATGGCAATAGATATACCTCAAGACACAGCTATATCACTCCTGGATATATAATCAAAGGACACTCCATCCTACCAGAAGGACACTTACTGAAATATCTTCATAGCAACTTTACTCACAATAGTACAAAACTGGAAACAACTTAGATGTCCCTCAGTCAAAGAACTGATAAAGGAATGTGGTACATTTGCACAGTGGACTATTACTCAGCTGTTAAAAAATAAAAAAAGTAGTATCATTAAATGAATGGAACTAGGAAAAAGTCCTCCTGAGTTAGGTAACCCAGCCCCAGAAAGACAAAAATGGTATGTAATCACTCATAAGAGCATATTATCTGTAAAATATATGATAATCTTGCTACAATTCATAGACCCAGAGTAGTTAAGTATCAAGGGCTCAAGGGGGTAAGCATGGATCTCCCTGGGAAGGGGAAATAAAATAGATTTTTCAGGTGGACTGGGTGTAGATGGGGAATGGGAAAAAGGAGTGATTAGGTAGATATGTGTGGAGGGAGAGAATACTAGGAGAGATGATTGGAATTGGGGAGCATTTCATGGTGAGGCAGAATCCTAGTTAAATAGAATTCTTGAGGAATCCTTGAAGGTGACTCTAGTGAATATACCTAGTAATGGGGAATATGGAGCCTGAACCAGCCATCTTCTATAACCAGGCAAAGCTTCCAGTGGAGAGACTGGGACATTAACCCAGCCACAAAACCTTTTGCCTACAATTTGTCCTGCCTAGAAGATGCTCTGGGGTAAAAGTCGCACAGAACCTGTGGGAGTGGCCAACCAATGACTGGTCCAACTTGAGACCCATGTCAGAAGAATAAATCCACAGCTCACACTGTCTGGAGGGCCAAGAACCAGAGTCTGGATAAAACCAAACACAACTGGCAAAAAATTAATAGATAGATAGATGATAGATAGATATATAGATAGATAGATAGAAAAGAAAAGAAAAGAAAAAAGAAAAGAAAAAAGTCAATAAAATTATTCTAGTGATACTCTGCTATATTTGTAGACCGTGGAGCCTAGCATAATTGTCATCAGAGTTCAAGAGGCTTCATCCAGCAATAGATGGGAGCAGATGCAAAGACCCACAGCCAAACATTAGGTGAAGCCCTTGAAATCCTGCAGAAAATGGCAAAAGGGGATTGGAGCAGCCAGCAGATCAAGGACATTGTCAAAACTAGCCCACAGAATCAACTGGCTTTGGCTCAGAGAGCCTGTGTGAATGCGACATAGGTCCTCTTCATATTTGTCATGGTGGTGCAGTTTGGTGTTCTTGTAGGACTCCTAACAATGGGAGAGGGGCTGTCTCTGACTCTCTTGCCTGTTCTTGGGACCCTTTTCTATTTGTTGCTTTTTCCAACCTTGATGTGGAGAGATATGTTTAGTGTTATTGTGGCTTGACATGGAAAGTTTGGTTGCCATCCCCGGGAGACCTGCCCTTTTCTGGGGTAGTAAGTGGAAGGAGAGGAGGGAGGGGAAACTGCACTCAGGATGTAATATGTGAAAAATGAATGAAGTTTTAAAAAGTTTAAAAAACTAGAAACGAAAGCACACAGAGGCAAAACATTAACTGTGGTGTCATCCCCAATGGCAAGCCAGGATAGGAGCAGAAGGGATATCTACTTGCCAGCATCAGTTCTAATTGTATGTGGCATTATTTGCAGAAGAAATTCAATGGATAAACAAATGACATTTCAAAATGGGTCACTGTGATTGGTCCCAGAAATGTGGTTAGTGAATGGAGTAAGTATGTTTTCTAAAATCCACCCCCATGATGTGTGTGTGTGTGTGTGTGTGTGTGTGTGTGTGTGTGATATTTGGTATGTGGTTGTCTGTTTGTCTTTATGCATTGAAAGTCATGGGTATCCAGATTGAATTAGATTTGTGTGCTTTTCCCATTGCTTTTGTTATTACCATGTAAGATTCTTGTCCATATACATAAATCTAAATGTAAACACATCGATATTTTAAGGTTAGTAGATTTGAGGAAACTTGTTTTAAAAATGTCTTGAATAAACAAAATGTTCTTTCAGCATTATTAAAAGGCAAATCATTGCAAATTTTCACTGTGTAATTTGGTCAGGTTCAAGGCCTATGGCTTATGGTACATCATTAATACTGGACCCTCACCGAATCTCCTCTCAGATAATCTGCTGTTGCCCTGAGTCATGGAGATTCGGCAGCTCTGGTTCCACAGGGCCAGTCCCTTCACACACTCTAGTAGGTCATAGATGGGGTAGATGTTAGGGAGTTCCGACACATTAAAAATGAACATTTGCAAGTAAAGCTGTTTGGACAAAAGGATATACTGCATGATAAAGAGCACCTCCCAGTTCCACTAAGACTAAATGATGGAGAGGTCAGAAAGACTGAGGTGCAAAGTTCTTTTGTTTGTTTGTTTTTAATTGAAATTCTTAGTTGTATTTTTTATTTTTATTATTTCTTTTTGTTATTCTTGGGTGGGGAGTGGCTACAGAGGTGAAGGACAGATGCGGAAGGACCGGACAGATGCAGAAGGACTAGGAAATGAGTGGGTTTGGGAAACATGATGTGAAATTCCCAGAGTCAATAAAAAATTATCTTAAGGAAAGGCAAATCCATTTAAAAGTAAAGTTATGGAGAATGTGTTAAATTTTCAGCTTCTGCATGCTGAACACTTTTTCTAATATTTATTTACTTTTTATTTGTTATGTATTTGTTTATTATTTATTTTTTTCTAAAGTGCAACTGAAATTTCACTTAAATTATAACATAAAATCTACTAGATATATTTCACATTAAAGTGTCTTGGTTTCCAACTATGTATAATTCTTAGCTGTGGTATGAACCATGAAAATGATACACACATAGGTGACATCTCTGGTTCATTGCATTTGGAGGGAAGCTTTGTCAAATTCAATAGGCATGGGAGTTGGAAAGCAGTACACAAGGCTATGCCCTGAGTAATTTGTACAGGAAAAAAAAAAGCTTTCCCCATTCCTTTATTTTCGAGTGCCTTATTTATTGAGAACAACTATTGTACCTTGTGTTTTCCATATGATATCATGCATGTACCACAATAAAGGCCAAATTTTGATGGGTAATCTTTCCAAGATGACTGGCAAGGGCATCAGGCATTTTCTCTGAAGTGGGTGTCAGTCACCTGTGTGGCCACACATGCCTGATGCTCATATAAGCATCACTGATAATTTCCCTTCCTTGTCATGAAGGTTGTGACCTGAGCTTTTCTTTGAAAGATACAATTGTCATAAAACAAGGTATCTGCCAGAGCTAACCTCAGTTAGGAAAAAGGACAAAATTTTGCAATACCCAAGTTCAATTTTTGTCATTAAGCAATTCTTTGGTTGTTCTGAACAACAATAAATACTATTTTTGAGAATAAAAAACTATTTTATCCATGCCTTAAAATCCCAAACTTGAAAGCAATGCTACTACAAATTTTGTGGAAACATTTGGAAAATTATAAATGTTGTATTTTCTGAGGTTGATTACCTAATCAACAGTAATAATGTTTTCTAATTGTCTATAATTTTTTCCCTTTTCCTTTGAGATTTTAGAATAATTCTTTGATTATAGAATAATTCCTTTAAGATTATAGAATTATAGAATAATTAGATCATTTTCTCTTTCCTTTCCCCCCTAAGATGTTCCAATATGTACATCCTTGCTGTTTTAAATTCATGGCCTCCTTTTTTATTAATTGTTGTGACATGTATATATGCATATGTACATATATATGTATTCCCAAAGATAACCTGCACAGTCTGTATAATGTTACTTGTATGTATGTTTTCAGGGCTAACCATTGGGATTGGCTAACCAGTTATTGGGAAAGATAATTTCTCCCACTTGGAACCTTCTTTAGTAGTCTGTTGTACAAGGTTGAGTCTTGTGTGCTTTCCCATGTCCCATTTAACATGTCTATTGAGCTTGTTCAGATCTCATTGAGGAGATTTTATGTGTGTATTCTTACCTTCCCTGTTTGGCTATAGTCTCTTGGAGGCCTGCTCTTTTCTGTAGAGGAAACAGAAGGGGAAACAGTGGGGAAGGGGGGGAGGTTTAAGAGGAGTAGTAGAGGGAGGCGTAACTGCAATCAAGATGTATTGCATGAGAGAAGAATCTATTTTCTATTTAAAAAAAAGTTGTAATCTCACAGAAAACTCCATGATTCTTGGTTCTTAAAATCTTTCCTTTGCTTTACATCTAATATTCACTTTTGAGTAAGTACATACCATGATTGTCTTTCAAAATGGCAGCCTACAAAATGGGGAAAGAGCCTTACCAAACCCACATCTGACAGAGGGCTGATTGCCAAAATATATAAAGAACTCAAGAAACTGCATTCTGTGCAACAAGGAAGACTCTAATAGGGACTCATGGATGATCCTGGGAAGGGGAAATAGATGAGATCTCCTGGGTAAACTGGAGCTGGGGGGGTGGGGGGAATGGGTTGGGGTGGGTGGAAGGGGATAGGGTGATGGAAACATGAGGAGTTGGATTGGGTGGGTTGAGGCAGGATGGAGGGGGAGAGTAACAAAGAGATATATTCATAAAGTGGGCCATTTTGGGTTTAGTGAAAAACCAGGTGCCAGGAAAACTCCCAGGAATCTACAAGGATGACTCCAGCAAGACTCCTTGCTACAGTGGAAAGGTTGCCTGAACTGGCCTTCTCCTATAATCAGATTGATAACTACCTTAATTGTCATCAGAGATCCTTCATCCAGTAACTCACGGAAGCAGGTGCAGAGATCCACAGCCAAGCACTATGCCAAGGTCTGGGAGTCCAGTAGAAGAGAGGAGGAAGGATTGTATGACCGAGGGGAAGAGGTGTCAAGATCATGATAGAGGAATCCACAGAGACAGCAGATCTGAGCTAGTGGGAGCTCATGGACTCTGGAGGGACAGCTAGGGAGCCTGCATGGGGTCTGACCTAGGCCCTCTGCAGGGGGTGACAGTTGTGTAGCTTGGTCTGTTTGAGGGGCCCCTAGCAGTGTGACCAGGCTCTGTCTCAGGAGTGTGAGCTGGCCTTTTGGAATCTACTCCCTTTGGTGGGATGCCTCACTCAGCCTTAATGCAGGGGGAGGAGCTTGGTCCTGCCTCAACTTGATATGCCATGCTTTGTTGACTCCCATGGAAGGCCTACCCCTTTCTGAATGGAGGAGTGGATAGGAGAGTAAATGGGAGGTGAAGGCAAGGGACAAGTGTGGTGGTATTGTGTTCCCCAAAATATTGTGTATGCTAATAAACTTATCTGGGGTCAGAGAACAGGACAGCCACAATATTAAACATAGAGGTTAGGCAGTGGTAGCATACGCCTTTAATCCTAGCATCCCAGAGACAGAAATCCCTCTAGATCTCTGAGAGTTCAAGGCCACATTGGAAACGGCCAGGCACGGTGATACACACCTTTAATCCCAGAAAGCCACACCTTTAATCCCAGGGAGTGGTAGTAGAAAGCAGAAAGGTATATAAGGCGTGAGGACCAGAAACTAGAGGCATTTGGCCTGGAGAAGCGGCCTGGAGAAGCATGTGGCTGGTTAAGCTTTCAGGTTTCTAGCAGCAGTTCAGCTGAGACCCATTCTGGATGAGGGCTCGGGGCATCCAGTCTGAGGAAACAAGACCAGCTGAGGATTCAGCGAGGTGAGATAGCTGTGGCTTATTCTGTCTCTCTGACCTTCCAGTGTTCACCCCAATAACTGGCCTCGGGTTTGATTTTATTAATAAGAACTTTTAAGACTCATGCTACAGACAAGAACAAAGGAGGGAGAGGAAATTGTGATTGTTATGTAAAAGGAATGAAAAAAATAATAAAAAGGAAAAATCTTTCCATTCCCTCTTCAATAGTATTCCATGAGCTTGAGGTACTGCAGTTATTTTGTAGCTGTATTCAGTGGGACTGGGCTCCACACTTCTACATTTTGACTGGTTATATCATTTAGTAGTGATCTTCTGTTGTCTCAAGCACTGTCCTTAATGTGGGGTGAGAACTATACTTATCTATTTTTATAAGAGAACATATTTAGAGTGTAGTTAAAGATTATGCTGGTTTAGTAAAGTGATAGTTTTAGGTTCCCTTCTAAAATCCATGACTTCAGTAGCCCTGAGTAATTGCTAGTTTTGAAGTGCTAAGGATAATTTCCCTACCATTGGGGGAATCTCTCTAATTAGAGAGCTGTTTTTTTTTTTAACTGAAAATATATGCATGTAACTGTTATACACTTAAGGTTACAGTGCTATCATGGTCATTGTGTAGTTAATAAGCATCATAGCTGGGTAGGACAGTTGGTTGATCTTCTCCTTTGGAAGCCTGCATGGTAGGTTCAGGTACCATGAAAGCTAGTTCTAGGTAAGGAAGCATTCAGGTCAGTTGCATCTCAGGTCTCTATGCATTGTATCTGCTTTTAAAGGTGTCAATAGCATTATGGACTTACTTTCCACCTCCTGAGGGTTGGACCAAGGGCAATAGAAATAGTTTGTAATGTTTTGGAAGTCTCTTGGTCAATCCTGACCTATAAGTCAAAACGAACTTCTTACTCCTAGTGTTAGGGTTTTGTCAGGTAGTCTTTTGCTATTGAAAGGAGAGTTTTCAGCCCAGATGAGAAAACTTCATTTTAACTATATTGTATATTTATAAACAGACTTATGTTATCATAGTATATATTTTTTGCCTGCATGGGACTGACCTATACCCTCTGCATGTATGTTACGTTCGTGTAGCTTGGTCCTCATGAGGGACTCCTAACAGTGGGAATAAAGCTGGCTGTGACTCTTTTACTGGCTTTTGGGACTTGACTCCTTTTACTGGATCACCTTGCCCAAACTTAATACATGGGGAGGTGCTGAGCCTTACTGCAACTTGATATGCCATGTTTTATTGATTATTATGGGAGTCTTGCCCTTTCATAAACAGAAATGGAGGGGAGTGGTCTAGAGGATGGGAAGAAAGAGAGGTGGGGATAGGGGCCGGGAGGAGAGAAGGGAGGGAAAACTGCAGCCAAGGTATAAAATAAATAATTTAAAAAAATAAAACTGGTTAATAGCATGAACTTATGACATTTCCAGTTATCCTTCTATTATGTTACCCTCCTCCCTCTTCTGTACCTATTTTCTCACCTCTATAAATAAAGCGCTTCCCTCATTCTTCCCCCTTTACTGATCAGATCACTGGCACCTGCTATCCCTCTTTCTATTGGGCCCCATTTTCATAGTCAGGCAATTATCTTAGTTTTACTTTCCTGGTTTCTGCACTTAACTCCAGGATAGGTACTCACATCTGAAGATTGGAGCTGGGTGTCTCCAGCTATAGAGAAGATTTTAAGTGTAGCTTTTTGGGTCTGGGTCATCTCACTCAATGCAAGTTCAATCTATTTACCTACAAAGTTCATGATTTCATGTGTCTCTACAACTGAAGAGTATGGTGTGTATATATCCATGGTATATATGGACCACATTGCCATTATGCATTTATCTGTTGTAGGAGAAATAAGTTGTTCTATTTCCTAGCTAAAGCTACAATGAACATGGCTGAGCAAACATCTCTGAAGTAGCATGTTGAGTACTTTAGGCATATGCTAAAGAGTGTTACAATGAGTCATATGGTAGAATATATTTAGCTTTTTGATTATTCTACACACTGATTTTCATAGTGGCTACAACAGTTTGCAATGCTAACAACAGTGAATGATGGTGTTCTTTTCCCCACATTCTCTCCAAATTGGTTTTTGATTGTTTTGGTGGTCTTTCCCATTCTGAATTGGGTAAGATGAAATCCCAATGTTATTTTGTGTTGTATTTACCAAATAGTGATGGATAGTTTTTCAATTTTTTTATCCCTTTGAGTATGCTGTGCTCAGGTCCTGGGATATTTTTTTTTAATGAGTCGTTTGTTTGTATGTTTGTTTGTTTGCTTGCTTATCTATCTCTCTCTCTCTATCTATCTATCTATCTATCTATCTATCTATCTATCTATCATCTATCATATTTATTTATTTATTTATTCATTTATTTATTTATTTATTTATTTATTTATTTATTGTGATTCTTTGGTTTCCAAGATCTTTACATTTTCTGGATATTAATCCTATGTTATATATATGGCTGGCAAAGATTTCCATCCCTTCTGTGGGACCCTTTTCACCCAGTTGATTGTTTCTTTAGCTGTCTTATGACATACCATCTGTCAATATTTGGCCTCAAGTCTTGGGCAAATAGAGTCAGATTAAGAAAGCCCTTTCCTAAACCTGTATGATGTAAGCTACAGCCTATGATTTCTTCTGGCAGTTTCAGTGTTTTAGATTTCATTTCGCCTCTGTCTTAGTCACCCACTGCTCTATTACTGAGAACAGACACCATGACCAACTCAAGTATTATAAGAGAAAGCATTTAACTTGAGATTTGCTCATACTTTCAGATTTTAGACCTTTATCATTGTAGTAGGGAGAATGACAGCATGCAGGAAGACACTGGAACTGTAGCTGAGAGCTACATACTGAAAAGTAGGCAGAGAGTAAGACTTATATCTGGGCTTAGCATGGGCTTTTGAAATCTCAAAGTCCACCACACGTAACACACTTTCTCCAACATGTTCACATCTATTCCAAACAAGCCACATTTCCTAATTCTTCTAATCCTTTCAAACAGTTACACTTCTTGGTGACTAATCATTCATATATATGAGACTATGAGTACCATTTTTATTCAAACCACCACACAGTAGTTCTTTGATTAATTTGAGTTAGGTTTTATGAAAGATGATAGATAAGGGTCAAATTTCATCTTCTTCAGGTGGTCATCCAGTTTTCCAAGCCCCATTTGTTAAAGAAATTTTCTTTGCTCCAGCTTATGTTTTTGGCATCTTTGATAAATATCAGATGGCTGAAGTTACGTTTTTTTGTACCAGTACCATGTTGATTTTATTATCTTAGTAAAAAATTCTCTGTAATATATCTTAAGATATGAAATGGTAATGACTCCAATATCGTTCTTTTCGTTCAGGATTGTTTTAACTATTCAGTATCTTTTGTGACTCTGTAGCAATCTCTGAATAGTTTCCTGCCTTATTTCTGTGAAGAATAAGATGAATATTTTGATTGAGATTTCATTGAATCTATAAGTAGCTTTTATAAAATGATCATTTTCACAAAATTAATTTTAACAATCCATGAACATGGGATGCATTATGCCTTTCCATTTTCTAGTGTCTTTCTCTATTTCTTTCCTCAGAGGTTTAAAATTTTTATTGTAGAAGTCCTCCACTGATTTGTCTTTCTTTATTTTTAGATATTTTGTTGTTTTTGAGACTATTGTGAATAGAACTGTGTCCATGATCTCCTTCTCTGTACATTTGTTGGTGTATAAAAAATCTATTGATTTATGCAAATTGATTCTGTATCAAATAATGATAATTTGACTTCTTCTTCCCCTATTTATATTTCTTTAATTTTCTTCTCTTGTCTTAGTTCTCCAGATAGTATTTGGAGCACAGTATGGAAAAGGAATGAAGACAGTGGATATCTCTTTCTCATTTCTATATTCAGTGGGATTGCTTCAAGATTTTCTCTATTAAGGATGATGTTGGCTGTGGTTTATTTTATATAACTTTTATTTTGTTGAGCTATGGTTTCATTATCTTTATATTCTAGAAGGCTTTTTATCATGAAAACATGTTAGATTTTATGACAGGAATTTTCTATATCTATTGAGATAATCATGTAATTTTTTTCATTAAATATATATCAGATTAAAATATATTATATGTTATATATAATGTGTATATAAAAGTATTTTACTCTCTTCAATTATTATGCATAGCTATATATTTTTGACTTCTTGGTTTAATTTTAGTAGTTCGCCTTAATACAGAAATTTACTCATTTGTTTAATGTTTCTAGCTTATTGCAATACATAATTTAAAAATATTCTCTTATAATATTCTAGATTTCTTCAGTGTTTGTTGTAATGTTTCCCTGTTCCTCTCTGATTCGGTTACATTGGGTCTTCTCTTTCTTTGTTTTCACTAGTTGGGTCAAGGTCTCTCAATCTTCTTCATCTTCTCAGAGAAGCAGAGCTATCCTCTCTTAGATTCATTGATTCTCTACTATTTACTTTACTTCTAATTTCATTGTTTTATGTATATTATTATTATTTTTATCATTATTATTATTATTAATTTTACCATTGACTGTTTTTGGATTAGTTTGTTCACATTTTTCCAAAATTTGGAGTTGCACGCTTAAGGGAGTTATTTGAACTCATTGATTTTTTAATGTCAGCACTTAGGGCCACGAACATCCTTTCGGGAATGCTTCCAACATGTCCCAGGGATATGGATGTGTTTTCAGTTTCACTTACTTTCAGAAAAAATTCTTTCTGTCATTCATCAAATAATAATGAATTGTTTAATCTTTCTGAATTTGTGTATTTACTAGAGTTTTGCCTGCTTCCACTTTTTAGTTTTATTGCACTGTGATCATATAGAATGAAAGAGTGATTTCAATCTTTTTCAGTCTGTAAAGATATATTTTGTTCCCAAAATGTAGTAGAAAACCTTCCTTGTGCTGGAAAGTAGAAAGTATATAACTTTTTTTTTTTGGCATTTGGATGTCTTATTCTGTTAATATCTCTTTAGCCCTTTTGATGTACCATGTCAAATATTTCTCATGCCTGCCTGTTTATATTATTGTCCAGACAACACAACTATTGGAGAGACTATGATATTGAGTCTCCCTTTCAATATAAAATGGTAAGTTTACAATTGCATTTCATTTTTAATTACTACTTTAAAGACTCCCTACATTTTATTCTGAATGAATACACTCTCCCAAATGCCCCCATTGCCACCCTCCCCAAACTACCATACTTTCTTGCACAAAATTGAAATTACTTTTTTCCCCCTTACTCCTTTCAATTCAGTTTGTTTTGCCCAGGTAGTCTTAAGAGTGTTTGCCCTGATGTTTGGTTATTAAGGAAAACAGACTTTATTTACTATAGCAGCCATCAAAGTCCATTGGATCCTCAGCTAATTGTGAGATTTCCTGTCCACCTTCCTTCTCCTATGCTGGGCTTTTGTCTTGCCAGAGCTTGTATATTCCTGCACATGTTGTCTTAATTGCTGTGACTTCTCATGTGCGCCTTCCCTGTTGTGTCTCAAAATCACTGTTTTCTCAAGACTCTGAACCATAGCTGGTTCTTATATCCTTCATGGCACCTCTTCAACAAAGGTCCCTGAGGCTTTGGTAGAGAGATTCTGTATGAATGACCCACAAGGTCTAGGCCTTCCTAAGTCTTTTATTTCTTTAATGTTGATGAGTTGGAGGTCTCCAAGCTAATTGCAATATAGTAAAAGAAGAAGCTTCCCTGATGAAGTCTGAGAGACATTTTGAACTGTGAGTAGAGAAATGAACCATTAGTGTTCAGCTTAATACTATGTAATCTCTGCAATTTATATAAAATTACAATATCTTAATACCTTTTTTTGAAAAAAAATTCCACTCCAAGCATTAAGTTTTTTAATTAATTATTCATAAAACATTTAATAGTAGATGTTTACAGCCTGAATACTTTCAAAATTCCCAGCAAATCTTCAGAGTATATTGATATTTTTCTCAGATTAGATAATTTTTGTAGGGAAAGGGTAACAAGCCATTTCAGAACATAGTACATTTAAAAATGAGTCTAGAGAATGTAGTAAATCATGAAAAAGAAAATTTAAGATGACATTGAGTAAGCGAATTAGTAATTGTTATAAGAATTACTTTTTCATTGATTTCCCACTTAAATTAGTCATGGTTTGTATTAACAAAGAGCTAGAATTCCCTCAAAAATAGTTCAGTTCTACTCAGGTTGAATATTATTTACATGTATAATTGGACAGGTCATTTTGTTGATGCCATCCTCTCCATCTGTAAATCACCTAGTGGTTCTTGTTGATTCTTTTGTTCAAGTAGGATAAATGTTTGACTAGATCAATCAAAAGATAAAATAATCTGGGTTTTAGCCTATAGGGAAGGAAAGCCTTGTTGTGTATTTTAGTCATGTATTTAATATCCACTGTCAAAATTCCATACAGGAAGTTTAAAAAAAATTAATATCTAAAAATTTTAGTTACTAAGTAATTTTGAGAGTAAAACATACCTAAATTTGATATTCAGTTATTAAATTGTTTACTAAAAAATTAGTTAGAAATAATAAGCCAATGATAAATTTCCTTGATTTCTAATTTTTTTCTATTATAGGAAGGTTTTGTGAAAATTCTCCCTACCTTCTCAGATTATCATCTTGGGCTGTGTACTAGTCATTTACTACATCACTGGGATAAAACATCCTACAAAAACAATTTAACAAGACAGGGTTGGTGTTGACTCACAGTTCTGAACTACACAATCCTTAGTGGTGGGAACATCATGGACACAGAGGCAAAAGCTTGAGGGGATTTTCACACTGCATCTCAAGTCAGGAACAAAAAAATTATAAATTTCATGATCAGTCTACACTCTCTTTTTTATTCAGTTCAGGAGATTAGAGTTTGGCATAGTGCCACCTACATTTAAGGTGGGTTTTCTCTGTTGTCTTAAACTTTTCTGGAAACATCCTCATAGATGGGTGTTTCTAAATCTCATCAAGTTGAAAATCTAGAGTAATCATCACAACTAAAATCTTTGTCCCCACAGTCTTACAGTGATCTCATTATGCAAAACGCATTGAGTCCAACTTCAATAGGATAAAATATTAATTAAACTGCTTAGTTTCTTATGGGACTTAGGCAATCTCTTAAATGTGAGCTGCAGTCAAAACAAAACAAAACACAAAATTCATTGTACATATTTCCAATATGAAGTAAATATTCCTATTTCCCAAGGAAGAATGAGAACATAGCAAAGAAACATAGGAATACAGCAAGGCTATACCCTAGCATGGAAAACATCATATTCTGTAACTTCTCACATCTCAAGCTATCTGGGGCAATGATAGAATCACCTGGGCTCCAAAGAGCTTAGCCCTATATCTACAGTCATTCATACCTATAGCCTCCCTTTGTGGCCAGCTCCATTCTGTGCTTTCAGCTTTCCTAGGTTGATATCCCATGGCCCTGTCATCTCTACCATCATAGACACGCTATTGCAATTTAGGCTTTATATTCACAGTGTTACTCAATGGCTTCTCAAGCCTCCTCACAGTTAATGTCACACAATAGTATTTCTTGGCTTTAGTGGCTTTCTGAAACATTGGTGGACTTCACAAATTCCCTCTTCTTATACTTATCATCTTGTGTTTTGTGGATAACCCCACTAAGTTCTGCTGTAATCAGGCTCCTTAGGACCACAGCTGTGGCTTTTGAGATTGATAGTACAGAAACACTTCCTTAGATAGTTTTGTAAACATAGAACCCCTTTAATCGAAATTTAAGTGTAGGATCACTACTCTCAAATGAAATCAGGGCCTTCAATGAATGGGTCAGCCAACTTGTTTCTTTGCAGAATGCCGGCTTTCTCCTCAGTGGTACTAAGCGTGCCTTTTCTGTAACTTTAAACTCATATTTTTTCCTTTGTAAAATATGTAATTTTATGTTGTTCTGCTCCACTTGTTGCTTTCTCTCTTATAGTAGAGCTGGATGAGAGCCGTGAGCAGTAACTATGAAAACCTGAATACTATTCTCTGTTGAGATTTCTTCCACCATCAAATTAGTCCCTTACTTCTAAATTCAGCCTCACATAAGTTTTTAGAAAATGGTAATACTACAACCAGATTTTCTGCCATAATGCAACATGAATGGCCTAGCCTAGTTCTGATAGACTCACTATACCATTCTGAAACCATGAGCCAGGCCTCTACTGTCTGTTCTTCTTAGCATAATAGTTTTCTGCCCCAAGTGTTTCTACCTTCCTACAAAAAACTAGCTCTCTGAGATGCAGAAGTACATAGTCAGGTTTACCACAGCCCCTGATCACTCCACTTCTTTGTACTGATTTTCTTCTGTCCTAGTTAATTTACACATTGCTGGGACAAAACATTTGTCAAAAGAAATTTGAGGAAGAAAGAGTTTCTTTTTTGTTTATAGTTAGAGAGTAGACTTAAGATGATAGGAGATTAAGGTAGTTCATTGTTCCAGTCAGGAAGCAGAGGAAGGTGAACATTGAGGCTCACCTTGCTTTATTCATTGTACTCAGACTGGGATCCAATTCCCTGGGATGGTACCAACCACATTCATGGTGGGTCTTCTCTGCTTTGTTATATCTTTCTGGAAATACTATAATAAACTTCATTAAAACTGACTGTTTTGATTAATCATCATAGGCCAGCACAAATGTCACAAATTGGTGGGCTAACATTATTTTATCAGAGTTCTGAAGACTGAAAAATCTAAAAGCAAGGTGGCAGGATGAGCCTTGCCTTGTGAATAATGTCTTATTTGGTTCTGGTGGTCATTCTTTGGTACGTGGGTGTAGAGATGGAGAAAAAAAGGAACATCTGTCTTTTTTTTCTGTTTCTCCTCCTCATCCCTCTTCTAAAACTACCAACTCATTACAATTCATACCTCATTCATATGCCCCCACTGAAAAATAATTAAGTCTCATTTATAGAGTCCATTCCATTGGGCCTTCATTGTATGAATCTGAGGTTGTAGGAGGATGACTCATTTCAGTCTACAGCAATGAAATACTTCATTTTGTAATGGATTTTGGATAATGGAAAAGTAGCCTTGTTTTCTGTGTTACAATTTTTGAGAAACAAAAAGCCTTCAGCTTTATTTTCTATTAATTCCCAGAGTTTCTACAACTAAGAATGCACTGTTTTGCTCTTTTCTCATATAGAGCATGACTAGTACAGTCTATTGAATTTCTGAGCATGTACTATCCCAAGGAAACAGTTTTATGTCAAGTCATTTCAGCTCAGCAGTCCAACCTTCTGAGACTCACTTTTCAGACTCACTACTCATACTCTTGATTAAGCTACTGCTGACTGTGTAATTTCTTTTTTTCCAAGTTAATTTTCAGTAAGTTAAATATGACAAATAAGTTATGGATAATAATACTTGGCAAGACTATTCTTTTAGATTATTTGAATTATGTACTATGAAGAGGAAAAAATTAAAATTAACTATTCTTAGTCCACTAAGTTTCAAATCTTGCAGGTATTTAATTCAACTTTAACTGTAGTAAATTTTCAACCCTTTAATGTTTCAAAATATCCCTCGTGAACAAAACAAATACAAGTAGAGAAACAAACAACCCTACAAAAAAACCAACGGATTAAGATGACAATACCATGTTAGAATACATATCAGTATATGAATTTATACTTTTTTATGTTGCATGACATTTTCTTGGGAAGATATTGAAAAATGTTTGCATACTCCAAATGAGGTGCCATGACAGAAGAAAGAAATGATTCTATCTCAATCTTGTTTGGTGAGTCTACGAATTTAATCATGGCTAATTATAAGAGCATGGGAGATGGTTACACCTACAGGAACCATGACAAAGAGTCACCTACAAAAACATGGATGAAGGGTTATCTAGAAGAGTATGGGTGAGGAGTTATTTATAGGAATATGGTTAAGCTGTTACCTACAGAAGCATGGCTCATTACATGGATGACAAAATCTCCCTCCCCATAACTGTTAGCCATTTATGTTAATATATCCTCAGTGAAGGATCTCATGTGCATGGCTAGCTCCCCATGATCCCCTAAGTAGTTCTGTAAGCTTTGTGACACTGTCCCCCTACCCTCCATTCCCCCAGTCACCTCCAAAACTGGAGGGTAAAAGGCTGCAGTCTTGTGAGGATCTCATGAGGGTGGTTGCACATGTCCTGCCTGGAAGGTATATTCCTCATCACCTAGAATCAGGTATGCAGTTTTTCTCTTTTGTTAGTGCTTTTTTTCTCAATATGTTTTCCTTTCTCTTGCTACAGAATAATTACTCTATCTAATTTTGTCTTTCTATACTTTGGTGTGCTAGGAATTTTATCATTTTGTGGAAGAAGTAGCTTAACTGGGTATTTTACAATTTATGAAGAATAGTGATTCTTTTTTAAACTTTCAGAATTCTTTACTAATAATTATTAATGAAACATACTAATTTGTAAATGATGTTAATATTTTAAGACAATTTTAGTGGATTGCTATTCTCTGTTTTTAAAAACCCAGAAGTAGATTTTTTAATAATTCATTTTATTTATTTACTTTATGCGTGTGAGTGAATATATATCTGGGCACAATATGTTTTCCTAGAATGGTAGAAATTCATAAATTTGCAATCTTCTCAAAAATGACAGTATGAGTGAGAGATTCTATTGTTTCATTGAAAAGACAAATATGCTCAACTGTATAAAAACTAGATCCAGATAAAGTAAACATAATCATCCATAAAAAGAGATGAATAATTATAGAATAAAATAATTTTGTAATTTTGTCCTCTCTTACAATATTACAATGTATATTTCTAAAGTCACATGACTTCTTAAAACCACAGTTCACAGTGTGTGCTTAAGTAACAGAAAGTTCTCATTACAGAACTCCATTCATTCCTATCATGTGATTCTGATTTAGATTGCTTCATGCAACTCTTTGACTTCAAATATATTATCCATCAAATCCTTTTCAAATCAACTGACTAGAATGAATATTGTCAATTTGTTCTGTGCTTTTTTATTTTAATCCACCTCTATTTCTATACTCCAGCAAGGATGTTTGTTCAGCAAGCTTGGTTTTGTCTGATCATCAGTCCAATTATTTACACATCATTTAAATTTTAATAACTTAAATCATTGGAATTTAAAGAATAATGGGGCTCAATCGGGGTTAGTAAATATTCTCCTCTTAGAAATGTTCACGTGAAATCTGTTAACCCTTCACAGACTGGAGCATATTGTAAAATACTGCATCTGCCTACAGCATCATGTATCAGGAAAACTAAATCTAATCAAGTGGGTTGAGACAATTTCATAAGGGTAAGTGAAGTGTCAGCAGGTTCATGTTTGTTATATTCAAAATTAAGAAACCAAAAGAAACATATTTAGCTGTAGAAACTCTAGCTATTATTATTGTATCCCATATTTTACCCTTAGTGAAATCCATTCAGCTCTTAGAATATCTATGAAATCCCTAAGAATTGATAAAACCACGGTTTCTTTTCTGTGACTCTCTCAAGTTCTTTTGTTATTCTTAGAGATTATATCATTTTTTATGAATACAGGGATGTTTCATTGCTCACAGCCATTGTACCATCTAGTATATCAGTATCTGTGTTGTTTCTTTGAGCATCAGTCCCACATCATAATCCAAAATGTATGACAGCCATCATGTGCAGTGGGGCACACCATAAACTACTAATCTGACTTTAGCTAGCTTTACTATTTCTTTCATTAAGTTTATTCTTAAGAAAAGTTCACAAAACAATATAGTGTTATCACCCTCAATTTCCTCTTTTCTGCCTCCTTCCTGATAACCCCCCAAACAAGTCCCTCTCCATCCACATCTTTTTATTTTGTGACCCCAAGTTTAACATGTTACCATGGGTCAGTTATAATTCACTGTACCATGATGAGTTCACCAGTCAGTACACAAATGAAGGCAGTGATTGACTACTGTAGCTAGAGTTTTCCTGCCCGGCCCACAGTCAGGACAAATCTATGTCACCGGCCAGTCACACAGCCACTCAGACCCAACCAAGTAAACACAGAGACTTATATTGCTTACAACTGTATGGCCATGGCAGGCTTCTTGCTGACTGTTCTTATATCTTAAATTAATCCGTTTCTATAAATCTATACCTTGCCACATGGCTTGGATTACAGGCATCTTCACATGCTGCTTGTCATGATGGAGGCTGGCAGTGTCTCACTCTGCCTTCCTGTTCTCTCAATTCTTCCCTCTGTTAGTCCCGCCTATACTTCCTGCCTGGCTACTGGCCAATCAGTATTTTATTTATTGACCAATCAGAGCAACACATTTGACATCCAGACCATTATTGACCCTCTCACAGAATCAATTAGTTTGGCAAGAAGTGACAGTGTCACATGGCTCCTCTCTAATACATGGTTAACTGTTAAACAGACCTTGCTTAAAACGGCCCACTGCTGGTGGCAGCTGCTGCTTTGATATCATGAATTATTGGCTATTTCATGTCTTCAGGATAGCATTTTGTATCTTCTCTCCCCATCTTTTAGCTGTTATATTCTGCTTGAACTTTCTACTCTCTTGTTTCTGAGGGTTTAGCATTTGGCCATCACTTATTCTCAGTTTCTGGAGCAGCAATGTATTTCTGCATTCATTACCTTTCAATGTGAAGAGAAGCATCTCCTATTGAGATTGCTTTTGTCAATGGGTATAACCATAAATATTTAGAAGGCAGATTGGTGATGTGTTAACTTAGCCAGAAAACAGTAGCAAACTCTATCAGGGGACTAATGCTTCCTGAGCCAGTATTTCATAACTATGCGGACCTTGGAGTCCATCTCAACAGCAATCAGAGAAGATTGGTTTTGCTGTAAATCATGCCACTGCAGCACCACTGGGCACATCTGGCCTGGCAGGTTGGTTTTGTAGTTTTTAAGGTTCTCAGCTGTGTAAAAACTGTTGATGCCTTTTTTCCCCCAACAGCTTATCGTGCACCTTCTGAGGCTATGACCACCAGCCAACAGGCAGGAAGCATCCAGCTCATGTCCAGTTGGATTTCTCTGTTTCTTGCACCTACAATATGTGGTTTCTTTAGCAACAGGGTCTTATCAACTACTTATGGTGGACAGACAATATGAATGGCAAGGGCCTATGTGATTTGGGGAGCATTTCAGGCATACCTTAGCAAGAACTCAAAAGGAGGTATCCCCAGCACTTCAGTTTCAGTTCGGCAACCCCAACCATTATGCTCAGCCTGATTTAGCCACAGAGGCTACCACCATTCTAGCACTTGCATTTTTTAATTTAGCCAAATTAAAAACATTTTACAGCATAGTGTGTTTGAAGTTCTCAGTTTCCAATGTCCAGCGGCATCAATATCTTTTGAATTTTCTAATAGGAAAGAGCATCTCTCAAATCACTACAGGGATTTCCTATGCTTACTGAACCATTCCCACTGCAAATCATTTTCCAGAGTAAAACAAGTCTAGAAGCAGTAGGAAACCTTAAATTTTACAGTGCATTTCAATCCAAAGGAAAGCATATTTTTTTTGTTTTTGTACACCTTTGATTACTTCTAAAAGTAAGAATCTACTTCAATATTTCTAGTCTTCTCAGTTGTGTTTGATATTATTGTGATTCTTATAAACTTAAATAGTCAAACAGTCAAAGAACATTCAGAGGTGAAGAAGTTGTCAGACTAAGTGAGCCTGAATGGATCACAGACTCCAAAAATAACAAAATAAAAGTCTCACTTGATAATAAAAATAATAGTCAAGGAAACAGATGACACTTCCCATTTATATTACATATAACATTTTCACTAAAATAATTTTTAGCATTTCAAGTATTAGAATTGCAAGTGATACTCATTTTGAATGTAGAGAATTTCCAAATCACGACTAAACTACAATATAAAAATCACAACTGAAGGGTGTCTGTGTATATTGTGTGTGCACAGTAGTAGACTAAAAGAGAATGAAGATAACAGAGACACACATTAGAAAATATATGTTGTAATAATTGATAGATAAATCAAACATGTATTCAGAAATATAGTCCAGGATACTATGATTCTAAATCATCTTGTCACAGGTTTCTGATGGCTCATGCTTTTATACATCCACTACCTCCTTCTTAAGTGAGTATTTAATAATGCTACTGAAAAATAAAAGCATGCAAAAATATAAGCTCACAGGTGCAAAAATAAATGGGCAACAAATGGTCTTCTACAGATGAATGCACTTTGGTGGTTTTATTCTCTAAGGATATTTTTACTGCCCTGAACATTACTGCTATAAAAGCTAATTAATTTGAAAAATAGGATATGCTGAACAAATGATGAATGTATTTTAATCCAAAGTCTACAGTTTGTGTCAACAAAATGGCAGTTCCTGTTTTTCACAAAGGATAATTATACCATGTGTTACAACTTTAATAGATCATGGTATGAAATTGAACTTTTCTTGTAGGTGTTGCATAATTACAATTGTGACTAATAACTGACTTCAGGTTAGCATTGTTTCAGCAAGGAAAACAAAAAATTCTTTATGATTATGAGCAGGCAATCTTCTTGATGGTGATTAATTTTTCAGTATTTATCCGTACTACCATAATTTTACTTATGAATAACAGCTACAGATTCTGTAAAGCAAGATAGTTCACATAAAGATACACTGGTATTTCTAAATACTTAAAAAAATCATTTCTCCTACATCTGTAAGTATAAATTTAAATATGTGATACAAGTTCTATTTGACTTATTGATTGGAAGGCTCAAAAATAATATCAAATAAGCATAAAGAATCAAATAATAAATTACTATAGTATTATTTTTCTACCTCTAACTTTCTTCATACAAGATTATTTTTAGCAATATGACTTCCCATCCTCTTTCTTCCCTTGAGCATATATATTTCAATCAACATGTCTAAAGTTTTTGAGCTTGCATTTTTTGGTATGTTCAAGAAAAGTCCAGAGATAAACAATAAAATTAGTGAAATCATTTTATCTTAAGCACTCAACATGACTGGTACTCAATACTATGATTTTATATGTACAATATTTTAGTAGCATAAAATATTTATATCATAAAAAAGAATTAATTCTGGACTCCTTTCAGGAAATGTGTTTTGACAGATTTAGCATCGACCAATACATAGATTTCTATGATTTACTCATTTATCTATTATTATTATAAATCATTCAAGTAGTTTATTTCATTAATACTGCTGTAGATTTTCATATATGCTTGGTTAGGTTTTGTGAAATGAATCCCTAGTGTTAGAAATCATAATGTACCTTACCACTGTTTCATAATATTATTGATGAACACATTTTCAAATAGTTATCCTGATTCAGGAGGGCATGATTACACATTCTCATCAGGAGAGCATGATTGCACATTCTCATCAAGCTGTACACATACAAATTCTTATAAATCACATAAAATCACAAAAGAACAATGAGCATAACCCATGAAAATAATAGGAATATCAAATGGTTACAAATGAAAAGATGGTGTGTAAACAAAGCAATCTGAAAATTTTAAAATAATATTGCAGTTCTCTCATGCAATGCTAATGGAATGTCATCTTGCTCACAGATGTCTATAGAGCCATTTGTTAATGTTTGTCAAATCACCTAATACAATTCATTCTCTTGATATTTTATTTAGGAAATTTATCAACAGAAATAACTTGTTAGAGAATAATCATTATTGTAATATTGATGCATTAGTTATTGTGTGTTGTTTTGGTCAAACACTATGACCAAAAGTTACATATAGACAAAGGAGCTTCTTTTGACTTAAGGTTACAGAGGGAGAGTCTGAAGAGTTGAGAGAGACATAGCAGCAAGTGGGTGGAGCAGAAAGATGAGTAATCCCATTTTCAACTGCAAGCATGAAGCAAAGAACAAACTCATATTGTAGCACAACTACAAAAGCCCAAGTTTACCTTAGTGACTTACTTCTTCTTAGAGCCACAGCCCATAGAGTTTCTTAACTCTCCAAGCAGTACTATCAATAGGCTACCTAGTGCTCAAATATATGCACCTACAAAGATCATTTCTTATTCAAACCACTGTGACTGATAATAGGTAAAAAATAAAATAAAATAAAATCCCTAAAGCATGAGAACAGAAATAATCATTGATACTATTATGAAATATAAAGTCTTGTTATATATTTGTTAAAGACCTCATGCATTAAAAGAAACCTGCACTGGAATAAGATTTTAGGGATGAGCTCTGCTTTCAGTCATGGTGATTATGAAACTGAGGTCAAGCCAATTGGAAATTAGCAAAAAATAAACGCTCAGTACCTATGTCCTTAAAAGGAAGGGGCAGGTATTTAAGAGCCTCTTATTGCCATTAAATGGGAGCAGAGATTATAGATAAAAAGAAACAAATACATGAACATGTTCTGAGTACCAGATGATTGTGGTGACACAGAAATACCTGGTACCACTTGGACATTTTATACAAGTGAAAAACAAAGAGTATCTTCATAGTAAGTAAGTAGTATGTACAATAATAATTAGTACATGTATGCAAGGATATGACACAGCAAGATAAAGGCTCCTGACCTAAGTAGGCTTAATTGTCAAGCTGATTCACCCTAGAGTCACCTGAGAGGAGAAGCCTTAATTCAAGAGTTGCCCAGATCAGATTGTTCTGTGTGCATATTTGTGAAGAATTTTCTTTGCTGTTATTTGACACAGCAGGGCTGAGCCCTCTTCACAGTAGGCAGCACCAATCCATGGGCAGCTAGCTGGTGCTAGGCTGTGTAAGTATGGATCCTCATGTGAGTCAGGAAGCGGAGGTGCTCCATGGCTTTTGCCCTGATATTCCCAAGCGATGGACTGTGACCTGGAAATGCAAGTTGAAATCAAGCCCTTTGTTCACTAGGGTTTTTTTTTTCTTTTTCTTTTTTATCTCAGTATTTCTCAGAGAAATAGAAAAAAAAAAAAAAACCTAGGGCAGAAAAGCAGACAGGAGACTAAAACCACCGAATGCATGTAAGAAATTAATGAAGTAGTGTCGCAGGCTTAAAACAAAAAGCATTATGCTGATAAAAAGTTATTATAGAATCATGACGGGGGAAATTTCCTAGTGGTGAGTTCACAATTTTTGAGTCATATCTGCTCTTGTAGAATATGAGATCATCCCAACATCTTGTGAGAAGTTTTATGAATATCTGACCGATGCCTTCCATCTTACATAGGTAAGGTATGAAACCGCCCACGAAGGGCTTAAAGAGACAGAACTATATGTTTTAGTTTCTTCAACTCTTCTTGAAACTCATTGAGTACACTCATCAATGTTAAAAAATAAGAAATCCAAAATACTGTCTGAAAATAATTTAGAACTTTTGATAACTCACTGACTTGTAACAGATGTACCAAAGTAGTACAAAATAGTAAAGTGACTAGGAAGAGACTTGGATATGGACTCTGAGAACTCAGAATTTAAATTTCTGCAAATACATATTAGAAGCTGACAGCAGATACAGGGCATCAGGCATACTCATTTTGATATTGATATTCTACCTCAACTATGTATACGGTCACAAGCTAACCTTGCTGAAAATTCTTCCAACTTTCCTACTTTGGGCTCTTTGCTACTGAGTCATGAGTGTGTTCTGTTCTACAATGAAGGACATAGATTTCTTCTGCTAGCATTCCATCCAGAAAGCTGGCTGTGTGGCGGCAGAGATCAATTAACTTTAGGTCCTTTTTATAGATGCCAGATTATCTTTATACTTCCTCCTCTGCCAAGCTCAAGCGCACAAAGAAGGGTTGAAGTAAGACAGTGCTGTAACCTTCTTAGTTCCCAAGCAGCGTGAGGGAAAAATCCATACAATAAATTTTATGCATCTCATTCCCCTAATGATTGTGTTCATTGACAAGATCTTACTGTTAAAACAGTTCTGTCCATTAGAATCATTTATTAAAAAAGAAGAACCATTGAATTTTTACTGCTTTTTACAAAGACTAAAGGTCACAGGTCGACCATAGGGAGTCTGAGGCCCTCAAGTATCATATCCTTGGAACCAAAACATCTTCCCTTACCCTTAAAATTTGTCATTTTCATAAGTGAATCAAGATAACCACTCTGTAGGACTATCCATTGAAGAATTAATAACACTAATGAGATCTATCATCCAATCTCTATATATTCTCACTCATTTCTGGCTTCAAATTCATTTTATCTGTAATGAAAATAAAAGATATTTTTAGTCTTTGGAAGACATAACATGATTAATCACTTCTCCACTAATGATATTTTAAAAGTACCTCAGCCCAGAATTGTGACACGCAATCATAAAAAAAATCAGATTCCATTTTCAAAGATACTAATCTCAAACATTATGCTGCTGGCAGAGGCATAAATTTATTCCCAGTAACCTCAGATCTGCAAGACAATGCAAACTTGCAGCTCCATGGTACTGCTGGACAGGAGTATGTCCTGCAAGCAGAGTAGGAACAGAATTAGTTGGCTTACAACAAAGTGATGTTACAAATTGTTTAGAACAGAAAAATGCCAGATCCAAAGTTTTCTGGTTTTTTTTTTTTTCATTTGAGACATGGATTGAGGTCCAAGAGCAGCATAATGGTACCAAATGGATAAAAAACAACAATAAAGTCACTTCTCATGCATAATGCATCGGCATTCGCTATTGGAGCTGGTATCACCATCTGGTATCTAATTATTCCCGCCTCACACCACACGGTGTTGTGCACCTAATGGAACGACTGTGCGTTGTAACAACAAAGCACACAGACTCTTTGCTGCTAAGTATAAGTACTGGTTATTGTTTAAATTATGGAAATCCTGAAAAATTTGAAGCTCATTGCTAAAAATAAATATTTTGTAAGATGTACTAGGAAAAGAGAACTATACTTATCTCTTACTTTTCTAAATGATCTATCATTCCTTTGTGCTCAGTTATTGTTCTAATATTTGTACTGCAGGAATTAATTAACTAAGACCCTCATTCCCTTTACTTGGCCATCATCATTGTTTTTAAGTGAACGCTCTTATTTTGATTTATCTGTATTTATTTCAAGTTGTTAGTTGAACGTGATAACCACTACACCATGGAAGCCCTGGATTTCAAGTTGTAATAAATAATCACTTCCTTTTTTCTCCTCTAAAGTAACAAATACAGCATTTCTTATGAAAACTTTCATATTTGGTTGTAATCTGAACGAATTTGGCATCTGAATAAGCACAACCCTATACAAGGACCCAAGTTAAGTAACAAAAATAGCTGTTGGTAGATAATTATGCTAAAATCTTGCAAGGGCTTTAGTAGAAGTATTTATGGGATCTAAACAAAGTAGAAAGCAAACATCCCCATCATAGTATTAAAACTCCAAAAGCATGGATTGTTTTGTAAATTGTGGTTTTAGTTATCCAAAACTAAATAAAGTTTTAATTATCCTTTATATTAAACAGCTCCAAAAGGTAGTTGCCTTAACTGACATTCATCTTTACTCATAGATTTGGTGATTTAATCAGAGCTTATAGACAAGCTCCTCCTTTTGTCGCAGGAGCTCCTGAACTAGAGATCTGCTGTCAGTTTGAGTGGGGCTCAACCGCATAGTAACAGGTCTGACTTGGAAGACAATTTAGTGAGATGGTCGTTCAGTTCTGTCTTCAATGGGCCTCCAGCACCTGCCTGGTCTGCTTTGTAGAACAGCCCCTAAATTTGAAGGGAGAGGCAACTGCTGCTGTCAATCTCCATAAGTTTATACAGAGCCAGCACAAAATCCCTTCCAGGAAATGGTGTCTTAGAAATTAGAGGCCCATGGCAGATTTGGAAGGATGAGGAAAAAAAAACACCCCTGTAAGGGGCCATTGTTGGCTGTGATAGATCATACCTGAGGAGTTTATCAAGGATAAGATTGTGTAAGAACTTATTTTGCTTAAATCCACTGTGTTTGACTGACAACTTGTTTAGGACATGAGCTGAGAAACACATTGTATTCAAATGGTGCGAAGAAAGGTTTAATTTCAGATTTTCTCAACAACTTGTGCTCATCAATGGAAATGATATTTATAGTAGAAGCTGTAGATACATTTAAATAGCTAATGAAATTACATGGCTTGTTTATTTTGGTTGTTGTTTGTTTGGGGGGAGGTTATTGGTTGTTTTTGTTTGTTTGCTGGTTTTCTTTTATCCAGACAGGGTTTCTCTTTGTAGCCCTGGCTGTCCTTAAACTCACTTTGTAGACCAGACTGACCTGGAACTCAGAAAGATCTGCCTCTGCCTGCCTCCCCAGTGCTGGGATTAAAGATATGGATTGCCACTACATCATACACTTTCTGTTGTTGTTGTTTTGTTTTTATTTATTGATAATATAATAGGTGAAATGTAGCATTTTATTTATAGACTACAACCGAACTTTCTGTTAGAATTGTTGTCCTCATTTTACAGGTGAGGAAACTGTGGTGAGTTTTGTTTGTGCTCTAACAAATAATGCTTCTCTGGAGATCAGACTGTAGAGCTAGCCAATTCACCAAAGAAGCCAGGCAGTGTTGGCACACACCTTCAATCCCAGCACTTGAGATCTCATGCCTTTGATCCCAGTACTTGGTAGGGAGGAGGAAACAGGAAGTCAGAAGGCTGGGCAGAGAGAGGAATATAAGGTGGGAGGAGATAGGAGCTCACCTCTTTCAGGCTGAGGAGTTGGCGAGGTAAGAGGTGGCTGTGGCTTGCTCCTTTGTCTCTCTGATCGTTCAGCATTTACCTGGATATCTGGCTCTGGGTTTTTATTGTTAAGACCAATTAGGATTCTCACTACAGGAAACTGAGGCTAAGGGAGTAGCAAAATCTGAGTATGCAGAGCTCACTTTGGACAGAAGAGATTGTCTTCAGGTGTCCAAGCTGTCTTTCTCCAGTCTAAATGCTATGCATTCCTGCACAAGCACACACAAATTAATACTGAAGTTTAGAATATTTATTTTAATCTATTTTTCAATCACTGAAGTCTGGGCTCACTAACAAATAAAAGCAACTAGTGTTCATTATAAAGATATTTGAGGGACAAATAGCATGATTGCTTTATTTCTCAGACATGAATCATGAGTTATTCAGCCAGGTTTTATTTGCCCAGACTCACAAAAATTTAATGGAATTTCTCGCTACATGTGTTCACACATGTGTATTAAAATCAAAATAAATAAAAAAATTATTTTAAAAAAGCAAGTAACTAAGAAGGTAAAATTGTATTTTGAAGCATCAAATCCAGGCACCAAACATTACATTGATTCATTGGTTTGCTTATTGCTTATAATTTTTATACCTTCATTTTCTATTTCATAAGGTTCATGATGGGAGGGAATATACACTTTACTTTCTACATAAGATTAACAACCTGGTATGGGTGGAATGGAGAAAAGGATTATAAAAATTTCTTATGGGAAATTTATGAAAACAATTAATTAGTAGTAAAAAGAGTCAATCAGAAAACCCAAATCCATAATGCAAGCCAACTGTAATTATACTGAAAATTTCATTGTGAGCCTTTTTCTCTTCATTATGTGTTATGCCAAGAGAAAATTACATGAAAGAAGATTACAGTTATATTTTGAAACAATTATTTCAAGACCATTTGATAGTGTAGAAGTACAGAAGAGCTTTTTAAAAAATTGCAGCAGCATTTTCTAGAAGGTTTCACCATTAACGTTAATTATGATCTCCCCAGAGTCATGAGCCTAAGCAGCTTTTGGAAAGACAAATTCTCTCACCAGCAGGTGGAATTAAATTTTTCACTTCAATACCATTTGACTTAAAACATTTAGAGTTACTTCCTTTCCATAGCTTTATTGAGATATAATTTGCCATCACGTCCACCCCATTAAAGGTCATAATTTCATGGTTTCAGTTTACCTACTGGATTGCACAATCATTATCATCTTACATCTTTACCACCCCAAAAGAATTATTTAGATTGACAGCAGTCACTTTACCTTTTCCGATACCTAGCTCTCTGCAAATCTAGACTGTTGCGGAATATTTGTTTACACTATAAAGATGTGTCTCTGCCTAAAGTGCCTTCTGGTTGGTTTAATAAAGAGCTAAATGGCCAATAGGCAGGAGAGAATAGATAAAACTTCCAGGAAGAAAGACAAACTGGCAGGCAGAATCTGGGCTCGCAGATTTGCCAGCAGACTCGAAGCAAGTTGGATGTGCTGTACTAAGAAGAGGTTACCAATGTAAATTAAAAAATGGGTTAATTAAGTTATAAGAGCTGGTTGGGAAAAGGCCTAAGCTATGACCAAGCTTTCATAATTAATAATAGGTCTCTGGGTCATTATTTGTGGACTAGTGGTCCAAAGATAGTCTGACAAGAAAGCTTGCTATACTTGACTAGTTTTATTTATACTTTATCAGAGAGAAAGAAGTGAAAGAAACACAAATCAGTGATTTACTTTACTAAGATTCTTCACTGTTTTTCTTAGACATTTTATTTTTGTTTTCTTTTCTCCTTTTCTCACTGTTCATATTAATAAAACACTACTTCCCCAATCCCAGAATATTCCCCTGTTTTTGACAGCTTTCTAATAAATGTGTTATATATAATTTCATATTGAACTTAGGTATTACTACAGTATACCTGCTCCTTTATTCTAGCATTCCTGTTATTGAAATGAAGTAAGTATTTATTAACTACTTCCATTTTCACATCTTTGCTGAATATATAAGAAAATAAGCAGAAGACATTTAGCATCAAATGAGACACAGACTCTCAATTATTTCTGTTACTGCTTGTAAGACAGGAAACACATAAAACTCAAATTTTATTATTTGTAAAGTAAGAATAGTAGGAATTATTCTTTTAAATAATAGCACAAAAATCTATAGAACTTAGTATGATGTCAAGTGGTCAGTGCCACTCACAGGCATATCATTGCTACTAATTTTACTCAAACACAACTCTTCACCAGGAGATTTTTTTTTTTTTGCTTAATGTAGACAAATTCCAGTTAAATGAAGTTTGTATGGTAATAATCTAAATAGTAAACAAACCACACTTCACTTGAAAAATTGAAGACTCACTGGAAGCATTAGTTACTATTCTCCTTGCTATGACAGACTACCCCACAGATACAGCTTCAGGGAAGAGGGGCTGACATGGCTCAGGGTTTCCTCCCTCATGAATGAGAAGACATAATGGTAGAAGCTTGTTGCATGGTTTGCTCACCAGTTTGTGGATCAGCCTCAAACTGACAGGAATGAGCCTGGGAGAGTATACCTACCCCAGGACCCAACTATCTTCACTCCACTCCACATTCTTCCAGTTGTACAACCTCCCCAAACAGATCATCTAATGTGAGAGCAGGTATTCAAACACAAGAATGTATACAGCCAGTATCACATTGAAACAACGTATGTCATGTTAACAAAGATCAGCATCTTAACCTTCCCCAATAAATATGATTGTTAATTTAAATGATCTTGATAGAAAAAATGGAATACATAGCTAAGGCACTGGGAAGGAAGTAGGAAATCTGGAACCTATTTTTGTAGTGATTGAAATTTGCTATGATACTATAATCCCAGTTCAACTCTGCCACAATATATCTATGTAGATAAAACATTGCTCTTAATTGTGGTGGTATTGTATTCCCCAAAATATTGTGTACTCTAATAAATTTATTTGGGGTCAGAGAACAGACAGCCATTAGATACAGAAGCTAGAAAATGGTGGCACTCACACCTTTAATCCTAGCATTCCAGAGATAGAAATCTCTCTGGATCTCTGTGAGTTCAAGGCCACATTGGAAACAGCCAAGCATGGTGACACACGCCTTTAATCCCAGGGAGCGGTAGTAGAAAGCAGAAAGGTATATAAGGCGTGAGGACCAGAAACTCGAGGCATTTGGCTGGTTAAGCATTTGGTTGGTTAAGCTTTGAGGCTTCTAGCAGCAGCAGTTCAGCTGAGAGCCATTTGGATGAGGACTCAGAAGCTTCCAGTCTGAGGAAACAAGACCAGCCTAGAAGTTGGCCAGGTGAGGTTAGCTGTGGCTTGTTCTGTCTCTCTGACCTTCCAGCATTTACCCCAATACCTGGCTCAGGTTTGATTTTATTAATAAGACTCTTTAAAATTCCTGCTACACTTAATTACATGAGAACCATTGTGTAACTGTTAAGTTCCTTGGATACAAATATTCTATCTCCATTTTGTTTTTTTGAATCTCAATTTAAAAAACATAATTATACCCACAGGAAATGCTCAGAAGTCAGAAGTATTTTCTAATCTTTCAGAGGAGAAGGATTCGATTCCAGCACCCACATGATGGATCGAAAATGGACGTAAAAATTCCATCCATGGGATCCAACACCCTCATCTGTCCTCTACAGACACATAGTGGGGGGACACACACAAAAAGGAATACAAGCAAAACTCATGCATATTAAATAATAATTTAAAACTTTAAAGTTGTTGTTAAATGTGCTAATAACTGGGTGCATTAAAATGATATAGAAAATATTTACTTAGAAATAATTATCTACTTAAAATAAATTTTTGAAAGAAATAATAAGAATTAAGTATTTGGAACAAAAATGTACATTTTACTAAAGTATGTTTATATAGAAAATCTAAGACCACATTAAATACAGGTGTGTGTGTGTGTGTGTGTGTGTGTGTGTGTTTATGTCCATGTATAAATTGGCAAGGTTGCATGGAACTAGATTGGTGAGTACCATTATGCTGTGAGATGACTGGACCAGGTAATTGGTACCCTACATAATAATGAATGAAAAGACTTGCTGTTATCTCAGAATACTCTAAGATATATGAGCATTATTCTTGGACTCTAAAATATAAAAATTTTCACATTCTCACAGAAAACTTTGGTTAAATAAAATATACCAAACATTGTGGTTAAAATCTATAATTGACATATTAAAAAGAAATTTTAAAACAAGATAGTATACGTAGAAAGAGAAAAAAGTTCCAGTCTGGAAACTGAAGTACTATTGTTTTGTTACACTGACCAAATTGAGTGGAAGTATGCTAAGAATCTTTTCAATTATTTCATAAAGAATGCATGCTTCAATGTTTTATCATTCTTTTTTAGAAACTTCTAGAAAGTAAGACCAGATGGCATGAAGAATGATGGTGTTGTACATGGATCAACAAGTGATGGGGGAATGTCTTTTTGTACACTGTGAATAAGTGTTGCTCTGATTGGTTGATAAATAAAGCCGTTTGGCCTATGGCAAGGTAGGTTAGAGGCAGGGAGGAAATTCGAAGACAGAGGCAGGAAGAAGGCAGTGGGGTTGGGGAGAAACCAGCAAGTCGCCAAAGGAGCAACATGTAATGGTATGCAGGTAAAGCCACAGAACATGTAGTGGTACATAGATTAATAGTTATGGGCTAATTTAAGATATAAGAAGTAGCTAGTAAAAGGCTTGAGCCATGGCCATGCAGTTATAATTAATATAAGTCTCTATGTGTTTACTTGGGGGATGCGAGTGGGTGGCTGGACACAGGAAATCTTCCGACTACAGAAAGTAGACATGGAAAGAGCTGACATGTAAACAGGACAGCCCCAGTTTTTCTTATGATTTAATTTGCATCCAATCCAAGTGTTATAACGATATTTCCTTTATGTAATTTCTCATTTTGGGGAGATGATGTAGGTATCTATATACCTATACCCTTGCCTGCCTCCAATTAGTACTTCTCCTGACTCACCTCCAGAATTTTGCAATCACAGGTACATCAACCTGCATTTCTGATACTGATGGCTCTTTTATACTTGAAAAATTAAGCTTAAGTTTGTATAGAGTGTATTAAAATTATTATTTATGAAATCATTATAAAATATCACACAGAAGTTCCATTGGATAATCCAAAAATTGGGAAAGAGGAAAGAATTAGTCTGATATAATTCATGGAGTCTATTAGTAACCCTATCTATGATTTAGTGGAGCATAGATTGATACTGCATGCCTATTGGTTTCTATATAGTACAGAATAAAGGGCTGATATTGCTTCCTTCTGCATCCTTTGTCACCAAAACTACCAAGTATTCCACAGTCAGTTCTGTCTTTTGGACAAATGAACACAATGAATATAGTTTTATTTAGTATCTTCCTGTGTATGTGGGAGAGA